>PVKC010005969.1:10859-32147 GCA_004027635.1 Crocidura indochinensis | reverse complement strand
AAGAAGAAAAAATAGGTAACACACACATAGTTGCTTAAAGACATTATTTAAGGGAAAGTAAAATAAAGAAAACATTAAATAGCCATAGATAAAGTAAGAGGAGAATATTAGAACATAGAGATTATTTAAGGTCTTAATTTTAACTATCATCAAGCTGAATGAAATAAGTATTAAGTAGAGAAGTTGGAGTAAATTGGCATTTCACAATCAAATGATTTTCTGGATACTTGGGAGGAAATTATCTAATTAGTATGAATTTCAAAGAGAAGAAATGTTTTAAATTGGCTTTTTCAGAATTAGAGGCCCTGGTTAGGAAATTAAGAAAAAGGACTCCTGAGACCAAGTGGGCAAGATAATTTCCTTGCTGTCGGATATACAAACATCCAGGAAACAAAATACACTTGGCTAGAAAGATGATAGTCTCAAGAGAGTAGCTGAAAAGGAAATTTAGAGACCTTTCATTACTAATCGCAGGAACACCCTATTGGTGGGGGCCTTGTTTTTATCCTGTATCTGCCCCCCCTCTCCCAGGAAACTATGGAGAGACTTTTACATTGGTTAGTCCAGGGCCCTTTGATATGTAAAGACCTAGCTAGTGAAATTAGCATAGACAGGCTACTATCCCCTAAAGTTTGCCCTTCTTCCTGTTTACTTGGTCTAAACAATAAAATCTGTATCTTCCTGGACTGGTACCCTGCAAATCGCTCCCCAATAGCTACGAAGAGCTCTAGAAACTGTCTAAGGTGGACTGAAATAGGTGACGCAGAAAAACCACCAACACCCACAACCAAAGGAGGAAGTGGGGTCCTCAGAAAGTAAATCAAACTCAAGAAATGTTATAATGTACTACAATCTGGGGACTTGAGCAACAAAGTAATTGTGTATGGTTTTGTTTTATTTTTCTTAATGTGCTTTTTGTTTTGTTTTGTTTTTTTGTTTTTTTGTTTTTTGGTTTTTGGGTCACACCCGGCAGTGCTCAGGGGTTACTCCTGGCTCCATGCTCAGAAATTGCTCCTGGCAGGCACGGGGGACCATATGGGGCACTGGGATTCGAACCGATGACCTTTTGCATGAAAGGCAAACGCCTTACCTCCATGCTATCTCCCGTGCCCCATCTCTCTTAATGTGCGTTAGCTGAAAATTCAAAAATGGGGTCTAGGGGCCCGGCGGTGGCGCTGGAGGTAAGGTGCCTGCCTTGCCTGCACTAGCCTAGGACGGACTGCAGTTCAATCCCCCAGTTTCCCATATGGTCCCCCAAGCCAGGAGCGACTTCTGAGCGCATAGCCAGGAGTAACCCCTGAGCATCACCGGGTGTGGCCCAAAAACCAAAAAAAAAAAAAAATGGGGTCTCTGCAAGGGAATTTCTTCTGAGAATTTTGTTTATGGGTGATTGTCTTCCCACTGTACCTTTACTTTGACCTCTTTCTTTGCATCTTTGATCTCATAATAAAAAAAATTAAGGAAAAAAAGGAAAGTAAATTAAACTTGAAGACTGAGTGTTCGGAATTTTGTTAATCATAGTAGTAATGGGACAGAGCACTTCCAAAGAGGGGTATATTTGACTCCTACAATTGCTAATGGGCAATTTATTATCAGGTCAGGCATAGCCTCCTTTCAGATTATCTGGAGGAGGGCAGTCTGAATAGACTGCCAGAGCCTTGAAGTGAGACCTCAGGGTATCATGACCAATAAAACTCAATGAAAACAACGAATGTCACAATCTGGCCAGAATGTCCTAATAGCTGTCTGTGCTTCTGTACATTTACCTTGCTCTAAGTAAATTAATGGTAATGATGACTTGGGGTGAGAAAGTTGGAGAAAATGATGTATAAATTGACATTTTCCCCTTGTTCAGGGCTCCAAGTCTATCTGTCCTTATACTCTCCTCTCTGTGCGGCCACAGGCCACCTAACAAATTTGGAGGAAAAATTAAAACAAAAATCTTTTAGCAATTATTCTACACTCTTAGGGAACATTATTATCTGCTGCCCTAGCAAGGAACTTTAGATTTGAAGCAATGGAAGTAAGTTACCTTGAAATTAAGAAAGGCCCCAGACAAGGGGCATCTGTATAGATTACCTTCACAACTTAATTTATTTAGTTTTAGATTCATCATAGTCAGCAGAAAGTGGACTACAAAAAGAGTAAGAGAAAGTACGAAAGGAAGAACCAGACAGCAGTGATGAGGGGGAGGTAACTCTCCCCTTAATTACTCTTATCAATCAGTATTCTCACAAAGGTCAGAGATATAAACAGATCAGGAACACTCTTCCTAAGTGTGTAATAAAACTTGAAAGAAAATCACTCGAAGTTCTGGTAGATGACAGAACCAGTGTTTCTACATCAGAACAACACTGGCCTCTGACTTGATCAACTCAAACCATCTCGGTAATTATACCTGGGCAGGAACAATGCACAAGATTAGGCAAAGGCTGCAAATCTTTAAAAGTGAAAAGCTGCAGTTAGAAAATTAAAAATGAGCACCTCAAAACACAATATGTCTTCAATAGCTTTCATATATGGGGATAAGATCTGGTACAACAGTGAAAAGCATCCTTGAATACCCCAGTTGCATCTCTGTCAAAACCTAGCTGAAGAAAATGAACACCTCCTAGGGCAAGATCTTAACTTAAAAAATTCTTTAAGTGGCTACTGCTCCATTAAGACCTAAAACCATATCCTTGGTATGGAAATCCACTCAGGACATCTCGGTGAGCCAATAGTTCCTGATAATGAAGAAGAAGGAGGAGGAGGAGGAGGAAGAGAAGGAAGAAGAAGAAGAAGAAAAGAAGAAGAAGGAGGAGGAGGACGAGGAGGAGGAGGAGGAGAAGAAGAAGAAGAAGAAGAAGAAGAAGAAGAAGAAGAAGAAGAAGAAGAAGAAGAAGAAGAAGAAGAAGAAGAAGAAGAAGAAGAAGAAGAAGAAGAAGAGTTTTTGAAATAATTTATTTAGCTATAAATATTTTTCATGATCTTTGGAACTCCTTAGTTTTTGTGATATGTAAAGATAGGGTTATGAAAAAAGCTGACTGATTTGAAAATAGTGAATACAGTAATTTAATCTATGACCTATGGAACATTTGCAGCCAAGCCTGGCCTCATTGGCATTGATTCCTAGAAACAGGAAATTACTGTAACTGATTTAAAGTTCCTTACTATCCCTCTGATAGTAGCCATTAGCAATATCTCCTTTTATCTGATGTTAATTCCCTACTTCAGAGCAAAAGAACTGATAATAGTAACATCTCACTATCTTAGATTTACAAATACTAGGCCACACTTGCTGGCTTTATACCAATGAAGTGCTTTCTGGGCCATTTCCATGTAAAACAGGCTGGAACAGAATCTGGGTGTGAATTTGGGAAATGTGGGACAAAGTTCCAATCAGCTGACAGAGCTAATTTTGCTCTCGGCACTGTCCTTTCATTTCTTAGCTCCACATGAGTTTCCTCCCTGCTATCCTAGATGAGTCAGAATAACTGCTGAAGCAAATTGATCGTGTGTGTGTGTGTGTGTGTGTGTGTGTGTGTGTGTGTGTGTGTGTGTGTGTGTGTGTGTGTGATGGTCACCTCTATCTTTGTAGTCAATTAATGTCTGTCTTTGTGTGGAACACTGGAATGTTAAAGTCAGGTTGGAATCAGAACTAGAAATTCTCAGTTGGAAGTTGGCAAGTCCTGGACAACAGGATAAACAGAATAATCACTAGAGATCAATGATATGCAAACTAACAATTTTAAAAGCCTAAGTGCTTATTTATTGTGACATTACTATACCAAAATGCAAGTTTTCTAAACTGGTTATTGAGACTATAATGAAATTGGAATACTTTTTTTTTTATTTTTTTTTAAATTGGAATTCTTGATCTAAATATCCTATTAGAAAAAATGAAATGTGTTGAAATCTGAAATTATTTAGAATCAGAACCTGTGCTCTTTAGAAATAGCTACAGAACTGAGTCAAAGATTGAATTAGATTAGTTACAGGACTTTATCATGCAGGCCTAAACCAACTTCAGTTAGAAATTAGGCTGTGTTACAAATAGAGGTATAGCCTATATTGTATAGAGTTTCTATTATATGATATTATATAATATCCCTCCTCCCCACCCCTTGTCTACCACCTTACAAATTCTCTTCTACCCTCTCACCCCCTCAACCCTGATTCTTGATCTCCCTCTAATTAACACTCTTCACCCACAGTTCCTAACTCTTCAGAAATCAGAAACTTCCCCCTATGCCAGCAAGCTGTCAGCCAACCCAAAGTGAAAGGACACACTCGCAAGCCTCTCTGTCTTGCCCAGGAAGAACCTGCAAACAACGCTAGTAAGAGGCTAGAGACAAAACTCATACTAATCAGCCTGTTTAAGGATGAAGAAAAGGGGAAATAGATAAAAAGAATGGTAAAAGTTTGAGAAAGAGGAAATGCTTATATTTTTTACAGGAAAAGATGCCTAACCTGTCCCTCAAGATCCAAGAAAGTGATGAAAAGACCCATTCATTAAAAGCTGGTACTTGTGAAACACTAGCTATGATTACCATTTTGAATGTGTTGTAATATGTACTGATGAGCTAATGCATGATGTGGAAGGGGAGTCTATACCATCTATAATATTCATTAATAAAACTGTTTGATATCTAATCCACGGGACTTTAGAGACCAAGAAAAATTGTCTAGAAAAATAAATGTACCTCAAAAATTATTTACTTTTGGGTTTACCATCAATAAAACCCAAGGAAAGCATTATTTCTATTATTTCTTTAAGATTTGACCCTAAGCTTTATTAACATTACAAAGGAAAATTTAGAAATACATTTGTTACCTAGGGTTTCCTCTAAATAGCCCTGGTTGATTCACAAATATCTTCTTCCCAGATTAGATGTTCTGTGATTAAATTTACTGAATGAATTGTATATGGATTCTTGAACTAAAAGAATTAAACACATTTCATCTAAAGTGGTGTAAATAAATTCTCTCTACCTCATCCTTTCCTTCAATTTTGGCCCTGAACAAAAGGAATACTACAATAATTGGAGCCTTTCTTTCAGTCACTTGATCTATCAATTTAAATGTTAACATTATCCACACCTTTACAAAACATGTAGAAATAAAGTTTTTCTAACTATCTGGGCCACAAGATCTATTAAAATCAATATACATAATTTACTATCAGAACTGATTTGAAGATAAAATACTATTTCTAATAAAGATTGTAAAAGTCACATATATGGCAATCATTTCACTAGAAAAAAATGCATTCATTTCTGTTTCAATAGGATTAGATATTAAACCATTTAAGAATATTCAGAAAGCAAAAAAGAGGCTGGAAAGAGAGAACAGAGATTAAGGTCCCTGTTTTATATGCAAGCCGTAGATTCCTAGCACATCCTCTTCCCCTCAAGAACCATCATGAGAAAACCCTGGAGCACAGATCTCAGGAGAAAAAAAAATCTCAGAACAATAGTTGTGGGCCCAAAATAGGAAACAATGCCTTCACGTATGGGTAAACCCAGAATAATTTTTAAAATGTTTATTTTGAATTCTTGCTTATGTTAGGGTTTGTGATTTTTGCCATAATACAGTCTAAAAAAAGATGGTCATATATGAAGCCTACCAAAAAGTGGTGAGTTCAGTTAGAGAAATAACTACAGTAACTATACTGACATCTACTATGAAAATTGTATTGAGGGACCCCGGAGATAGCATGGAGGTAAAGGCGTTTGCCTTTCATGCAAAAAGGTCACCGGTTCGGGGTGCCCCATATGGTCCCCCGTGCCTGCCAGGAGCAATTTCTGAGCGTGGAGCCAGGAGTAACCCCTGAGCACTGCCGGGTGTGACCCAAAACCAAGAAAAAAAAAAAGAAGAAAAAAAAGAAGATAATCTAACAAACCCTAATTTACCTATATGAATGATTCAGTTGGTCATTTCATGGGTCTCATGCAGAAAGGCACTTGGAACCATCTACATGCCTATATAAAGGCACGTGCAATCTCATTGGTTACCTTCTATTTTATTTGCATCTTATCAACCTGTGTTTGAGCATCTATGCTCTCTGATTGGTAACCTCCACATTACTCCACAGCTTCATTTGCATATGAGAACTGATCTGTTTTACAATCAAATGTCTTTGTAGGGTACACTAAACTAAAGAAAAAAATCTAAAAAGCAAGGAAATACAATGTACTTGAACCTAGGTCACTAGTTGGAAGGGGTTCTCTTTTTTCCCTGCTATCTACCTGATTGCAGAGATGAACTCATATGAGGTGTTAAGTAAAGATATTTTTAGATAAAATCCCTGTAAAGCAAAAATGCCTGTGGTAAGTAGGTTTCCTCAAGAAACCAGAGCGAGGGCTGAAGAGATAGTACAGTGGGTAAGGCACTTGTCTTGCAAGTGGCCAACCTGGGTTTGTTCCCCATTACCCCATATAGTTCCCAGGACCACAAGGAGTAATTCCTGTCTGCAGAGCCAGGAGTTGCCCCATTTGTTGGGTCCCGTTTACTCCTCTGTTGATTGTGTATCCGCAAAGAGCTCCCAAAATGAGAAATTGATTCCCATCCTCTTGTCCGCTTTTTGAGGGAGATCTTGGTAATATTTATCCGCAGCAAATAATCCAAGTAGACAGGAGAGTTAAGGCGTAAAAGGCTGGGTGAAGAGAGTCCTTTGTCAGCCAGCTGCTAGCTCCAAAGCACACCTAGAGCCAGCCAGCCAACTCTGGCAAAAGACCCTGAACACCTCGTTCCCAAACTATTTATTTGGCTCTCAACAGCTCTCCCATCTGGAAGGTAAAGGTGGGACAACAGGCAAAGAATAATCTTAAGGAAATATTTTCATATACAACAGTTTCTTTCAGCTGTTTTTGTTTTCTAAGTATTATGACATATCTCTTCTGTTATTTCTCTTATTTCAATAAAAGTTTTAAATTTATAAGAATCTTACTGCTATATGGAATTTGTTATTTCATGTGTCTTGTCCTAGTCTTAAAGAAAATGAACAGAAGCTGAATGGGAAAGAGAACAGAAGGATATCAGTCTAAAAGATGGTCATATATGAAGCTTACCACAAAAGTGGTGAGTTCAGTTAGAGAAATAACTACACCGACATCTACTATGAAAATCGTATTGAGTGAGAGAACTAGAATGCCTATGTGGAATACAGGCAAGAGAAGAGGGAGATGGAGGCATTGGTGGTGGGAATGTTGCAATGGTAGTGGGGGTGTTCTTTATATACATATATATGACATTTATTAAAAAAGAGAGGAAAAGAACTACATTAACATTTACCATGACAACGAAAGAGAGAGAAATACAATGCCGTCTTGAAGACAGGCAGGGAGTAGGGGGAGGTAGGAAATTGGAGGACAATGATGGCAAAACGTTGCTCCTAGAGCAGCGTCATGTGTGGCCTAAAACCAACAAATGAAAGAAACTAAAGCAGGTTGCAATATGCTGTGAAATAATTCTGCACAAAGTTTCTAAATAGTTCTTTTCTGACTGTACATGGATGTGCATGGAATCTATTATTCTGAGTGAAATAAGTCAGAGGGAGAGAAATAGACACAGAATAGTCTCACTCATCTATGGGTTTTATGAAAAATTAAATATATTATTGCAATAATGCCCAGAGACAATAGAGATAAGGGCTGGAAGGACTGGCTAGTGATTTGAAGCTCACGACAAAGAATGGTGACTGCAGTTAGAGAAATAAATGCACTAACAACTATGGTGACAATGTCAATGAGTGAGAGAAGTAGAATGTCTGTCTCGAATACAGGTGGGGGTCGGGGAGGAGGGAGATTGGGGACACTGGTGATGGGAATGTGCACTGGTAAAGGGGGTGTCTTTTATATTACTAAAACCCAACTGCAATCATGTATGTAATCAAGGTGCTTAAATAAAGATGTTATTTAAAAAATAAAAAATAGGGAAGGTTACTTTTGAACCTGGCCATACATGTTTACATGTTTACATGTGAGGTCTCAATTTGCAATTCAGCATCCTCCCTTATTTTTCATTGGCTACTGTAACATGCTTCATTACTTTACAAATATCTTTGACCACAGTTTGAACCTCAATTGATTGATCACCCGAAGTTTATATGTCCTCTCTTTGAATGTCAAGGCACACAGACAATGATTTATTAGCCACCCACTGAATAAAAACTATGAACTAGACAGTGACTGAAAGCCAATATCATAGCTCAGTTATTCTAATTTTTTATTTTTAATATATTTAATCACAAAGATGAAAACATGTTTGTAGTTGGGTTTCAGTCATAAAAAATACATCCCTTTCACAAGTTCAACCATTCAAACATCAATGTTTCCATCTCCCTCCTCTCCCACCCCCCTGCCTGTCTTGGAGACAGTCATTCTAGTTCTCTTACTCACTACCATTATCGTGATAGTTGTTGGTGTAGTTATTTCTTTAATTGTACTTACCAATCTCTATGGTAAGCTCATATCATGAACCTGTCCTTCCATTTGTCATCTCTATTCTTTGGGTATTATTACCATACTGTCTTTTATTTTTCTAAAATCCTACAGATGAGTGAGATTATTCTGTGTTTCTCTCCCTTTGACTCATTTCACTGAGCATTATAGTTTCTATATCCAGCCATGTATAGGAAATTTTTATGACTTCATTTTTCCTAACAGCTGCATAGTATTCCATTGTGTATATGTACCAGTTTCTTTAGCCACTCATTCATTGTTGGGCATCTGGTTGGTTTCAGATTCTGGCTATTGTAAATAGAGCTGCAATGAACATAGGTGTGCAGAGGGCATTTTTGTATTGTGTTTTTGTGTTCCTAGGGTATAGCCCTAAGAGTGGTATAGCTGGATCATAAGAGAGTTCAATTTCAAGTTTTTGGATGAATCTCAATATTATTTTCTGGACAAGTGGAAGCAAAGATAAACAAATGGGACTACATTAAACTGAGAAACTTCTGTACCTCAAAGGAAATAATGACTAGGATACAAAGACCACCCACAAAATGAGAGAAACTATACCAATGCCCATCACTAAACCAATACCCATCAGATAACACCATCAAAAATTGGGAGAAGAAATGAACAGAAACTTCCTCAAAGAATAAATACAAATGGCCAAAAGGCACATAAAAAGTGTTCCATATCACTAATAATTAGAGAAATGCAAATCAAAACAACTATGAGGTAGCATCTCACACCATATTGGCACACATCACAAAGAACAAAAACAATCAGTGTTGAAGGGGAGAAAAGAATTTTCATTCACTGTCGGTGGGAATGCTGCCTAGTACAACCTTTCTCAAAACAATGATTCTAATTCTGCCTTATAAGTAAAAGGTATTTTTATTTTAGCATATATGCCATTAAATATAAGATCCAATCTGCTTCAAGGGTTAATGGCCCTTAACTCAAACCTCACAAAGTTATGGGAAACTACAGATTCTTTCTGGAATAAGGAGGAAGATTTACTTCACCCCGGTTCTAAGAATAGCATGCAAAATGAAATAAGTCATAAATAAAGGCTGGGAGCCGGGAGGTGGCACAGGAGGTAAGGTGCCTGCTGCCTTGCCTAGGACGGACCACGGTTCAATCCCCCGGTTCCCATATGGTCTCCCGTGCCTGCCAGGAGCGACTTCTGAGCGCATAGCCAGGAGTAACTCCTGAGCGTCACTGGGTGTGGCCCAAACCCCCCCCCCAAAAAAAAGAAAAATAAATAAATAAATAAAGGATAATTACAGGATGATATCACTCAAATTTGGAACAACTGCATTATGGAATGCACTGGATTAAATGGGGGTTCCCTAGATCACTCTAGATTATAGTGTGGAGAAGGTAAGAAATAAGAGTGGAAGGGGTTGAAAGCCAGATGTGAAATAATGGGAGGCAGGAGTCAAGGGGACTCAAGTATATTGTTGGTATTTTAAAAAAGGACAGAACTAAATACTCAACCTATGGCATCAACAACAATGAAATCACTAGACCTTTAACAAACAAAAGAAATTGTGAGACATTAACAACGAAACTAAAAAATATGCTTGTTGTAGTGGCAGGCTGGGAGAGGGAGATATGGGAACATTGGTGGAAGGAGGCTGACACTGATAGTGGGATTGGTTCTGGAACATTGTATGTCTAAAACATAACTAAATCATTTTGTAAATCACAGTGCTTTACTTACATTTTTAAAATACTACAAAAAATAAATAAAAATAAAAACACAATACAAGGAATATAATCACCCAATCTAGACTGATGAAAGTTGAAAAAAAATAATTACAACAAAAGTAAGTAAATAGTGGTTCAAATAAAACTCTGTCTTACATTGTGGTGATATAAATATTTCCTTGCCATGCTTTTCAATTTATTATACATTAATCATCACTGAGTAATCAGTAGAGTCTGATTTAGTGAAAAAAATTGAATTATATGTAACTATTAATTAAAATCTATATATACTAAGCTAGTTTTATATATAGTATTATATTTATGTTTCATTAGACATCGCATTTGTATAAAATGAATTTAGACGCAAAACACTTTAATTTTATTGAACAATTTTTGAGGCTAACAGCTGTAAGAATCAATTTTAAATGAAGCAGCAATTTCAATGATATAGCAAAAATTCTATCAATCATTCTTTCAGACTTAACATAAAGCTCACTTACACATATATCCAGTAATTTGGTTAGGTATTTAGAAGCCTTAATAAAAGTATCCAAAAAAAAGAGGCTGGAGAGATAGCATGGAGGTAGGGCGTTTGTCTTGCATGCAAAAGGACGGTGGTTCGAAACCTGGTGGTTCAAATTCCGGCATCCCATATGGTCCCCCAAGCCTGTCAGGAGCAATTTCTGAGTGTAGAGCCAGGAATGACTCCTGAGAGCCTCCGGGTGTGACCCCCACCCACTCCCCCAAAAAAAGTATCCAAAATACCTTGCTTCAAAATGCTCTAATTTCTTCATTCATTTTTTTTGGTGTACATAGAAATTTAAACTTTAAAGTTTCTGTAATACTCATACAGTATAACATTTAACTATGTCGCATTCTTTTAAAAAGATTAAAACTAGCTTTGTTGTAATAGGTTCCACATAGTCTAATATATGTCACAATGTTTGGCACAAAAGTTTATATCATCAACTTGATATCTGGATGAATTGACTACATTCACAATTTATATCACATGATTTGGTATCACTGATCACATAATAAACTACAATCCATTTAGATAAGCCAGTTGTGTTTAATGGAACTTCTGGGTGTTTCTAAAAATAATTGTAGTTTCAACTCAATTAGAATCAAATCTGTATTTTCAAATGTATTCAGACTGATTCAAGGTACTTTCTATCATCACCCTCTATAAAAAATACTGAGAAAAATACATTTTAAGAAAATATTTCACAAATATTTTGTAAATTATAATAAATATATCAACATTGTAATTATAAGGCAGATGATGTTTCTCTGGTACTAATAGCACTAATCAACTTTACATTCTCCATCCAACTACTTGGTGGGAAAATAATGTTTAATGTTGCCTTAGCCTAGTAATTGTTATGAATTACTGGGAATAAGGGTCAATTCTTTTTTTCAATTCAACAGTCATCAATCATACTTTTTTTTTGCTATGATTTTAAAGATACAGTGGCTATACTATATATCTCTGTGATAGTTTTCAAAATATATTTCAAACAAATATGAGCCTAAAAAGATGGTTTTTTGTCCTTTTTCTAACTGGCATCAAGTGACAGATTTTGTTGAATATGAATTGTAGATTTGTGTTTCAATTTTAATTTTAATATGGTGAAGGAAAATGAGTGCCCCTTTGGACTCTACTAAAAATATTCCTGAACACAAAGCTCCATTTATATTGAGTCTAGAGAGATATGTAATCTGAGGCATGAAAAACTTCATGATTCCTTATATACTGATTATAAATGATTAAGAATATTAATAATGTGATTTAACCAAAATATTAAATTCTTGCACATAACGTATTCATTGTAATTATAATATAGGATTTTAGGATAGAATATATAATTTAGAATATAAAATTTAAATTCAAATGTTAATAAAATGATCATCTGACATATTGCCACCATGTTATTCCAAAAAAAATATGTGCAGCTATGTCACTAAAACTGTTAGATTTTGAATAGGCTTTGAATTGTTAATTAGGAATACCATTTTACTCCGGTCTAAAATTCACGATTAGAAATAGTTAACAAGACTCTCTAATTAACTACAGAAGAAGCTACATTGCTGGGTAGACACATTAGAATAGGGTTCTTGCCTACAAAGTTTAGATGCCCCTTAACTATATATGGTCAACTAAGCAGTCAGTAATATAACGAAAACAACTAATTTCTGGCAGAAATATTTAAAAAAACTTTAAAATACTTAAAATTTCAAAGTATACTGAACACTCATTTTCATGGGTTCTTCTTATGTGAATCTACTTCTTGCCTAAAATTAATATTTAATATCCAAATAAATATTTGTATAAAATTTATAGAGCAGTGGAACATGTTGCTAATATTATATATCCCTAAGTGGTTAGATATAGTACTTCTTTACTTTCTCGCTTGGTTCTCACCTTATAAACTAGAGTCCTGTTTTAAGAGTCTGTTTGTGCAGTACTTTTTGTGCCTTCTACTGGTTATTTTATATTTAAAGAACACTTAAAATATTATTCCAAATAGATGAAGATACCTAAAACTACGCATCTGAACTTACAAAATAAATAATTACTTTCTAGATGGTGAATGTAGTATAAAGTGCTGAATTATTGGTAATTGCTCAGAGAATAAATTCCAAAATTTCTCACTAGAAAAAAGTGTCTCTCTACATAAAAATAGGAGGTTATAAGCAAACCCATTTTGGTAAAATTTAAAATATATATAAATCAGTTTTTGTATGATGACTTTTGTATAATTATACAAGTAAATTTTATCTAAGAAATATGGAAAAGGTCATTTTAGGAACCTGTGTAAATATAATATGAAAATTATTTGTCAATTTTTTGTATATCTGAAATTTGTAACATTATATAGTATTGTAAATTTCATAGACTTCAAATATAAAATTATGTTTAATGGCTATAAATCCTATGTATATATACACAATGTATCAATGTCTTAACCACTAAGTCATTTGTAACTCTGAGCACTAAGGGAACTATTAGAACATAGGGCAAAAGCCTAAGAGTGCTTGGAATAGCCTAAATGCAATTAACTTTGGGTCCCCTTTGTCAGTTTTCACGACCATGGGCATACATTTTGTGGACTGGGGAGTGATTTGATTTCCTTAGTTGTTATTGGCCTGTTTAGGCTTTCTACTTCCTCCTTATTAAGTATTGGAAGATGATACTTTTCCAGGAATCTGTCCATTTTTTCTAGGTTCTCTAACTTAACTGAGTATAGTTGCTCAAAATAGAATCTTTAGATGTCTTGGATTTCTTGGGAGTTCTGTTGTAATCTCTCCCCTGTCGTCTCTGATTTAATTAATTTGGGTATTCTTTATAAATCTTGCCAACTGTTTGTCTATCTTATTGATTCTTTTTAAAAACCAGCTCCTGGTCTCATTAATTCTTTGTATGGTTTTCTTTATTTCTATCCTGTTGATTTCTGCTCTGGTCTTTATTATTTCTTTCTTTTTCTCTGTGTTCAGGTTTCTTTGCTGTTTTTCAGAAATTTAAGGTTTCTCTTTAGGTTGTTGATTTTTTTATTTTCTTCTTTCCTAGCATAGGCTTGTATTGCTATGAGTTTCCCCATAAATACTGCTTTTTCTGTGTTCCATAGATTTTGGCAATTGGTTTCTTCATAGTCATTAATCTCAAGGAATTCTTTTATTTCTTCCTTGATTTCCCCTATTATCCAGCTGCTGTTGAGCAACATATTATTTAGTGTCCAGGTGTTAGACTGTCTCCAAATCTTTTTACAATCAATCTTTATTTCTGTAGCATTGTGGTTTGATAGGGTGCTTGGTATAGTTCTTATATTTGTGACTTTATGTAGGTTGATCTTTTGTCCTAAAATATGGTCTGTCCTAGAGAAGGTTCTATGTGCACTTGAGAAGAATTTGATTTCAGCTTTTTGGGGATAAGGGCCCTGTATAGATCCATAGTTTTAGTTTTACTTTTTTATTTGGGGCTCTTATGTCTTTGCTAGTGTTTTGCTTAGTGGATCTATCTAGAGGCTATAATGGCATGCTTAAATCTCCCACTATTAACACATTTCCTTCCATGTGTTTCTCTAGGTTTGTGAGCAAATAACATATATTTTCCTAGCTCTGCATTTGGTGCATAAATACTAATAAGCATTGGTACTTCTTGGTTTATTGTTCGCCTTATCAATAAGTAGTGTTCAATTCACGTGAGTCATTCTTTAAAATCACCTGTATGCTGAATAAAAACACAAGTATACACAAAATAATGACAATAGAAAGTATACCAAGTTTTCTTCATATGACAATGTTCAATTAGTTGAAATTAGCAAAATTAAAAAGGGAATAAGCTTCCACACTAATTAATAGTTATCAAAAGAAAGTCAAAGAAGAAATAAGAATCTCTGACAGCCATTCAGATGTTCCCCGGGAAGCCTAACTAATGCAGAGGTGCAATCTTGGAATTGGAGGAGCACCTCCTTACATATTATCCAACGCATCCTATCTTGAACCATGCAACTATTCATGCAGCCTGAAAGAGACGTGTTTCACTCACTTCACAAACTAAGAGCAGCTAAAAACTTACAATGTCTCACTTCAGTGACTGAATAAGGTCTCATCATTAAAACAAAGGAGCGAGTGCACCACTTCATATTCTACTGAAATCAAACTTCATTAGGTAGTAACTAGAGTTAGATGGTAGTAAAGGTATAAGCATCAGCAAGGGAATGTAAATAGCCTATCAAGTCAACTCTCAGAACTTCTGGAAGCTAGCTCACCATTGTTATCATGCATAATATTTTAAGAACAAAGTGAGAAAAAGAATCCACATATACAGCTGAAGTATAGGTAAGTACACAAATTCATAAAAATCCTCAATCTTGGTATAAGAAGATCTCAAAACAACAATCTACATTACTGTGGGAATTGTACCAGAAAAGAAATTGCAGCAACTAAAAGAAAAGCTGATTCAAAAAAATTAGAAAATTCAAAGAAATAGAATTAAAGAACTAAAATTCACAATAACCAGCTATATGCTGAGAGTCATCAGAGAACTTGAAGGAACAACACAAATCATCAACAAAAATAAAGAAGCAGAAGAAAAAAAAAGATAGTGTTAGGTATTTGATGGCCAAAATTAAGAGTAACTTAAAATTACAGAAATACATGGAGGAAAAAGTGACAATGGAAAAAGTGTAATGGATGGGGCAACTGCCTTGAATGCAGCTGATCCCCCCTAAAAAAAAAGAAAAGAAAAGAAATACAGGAAGGGAAAAAAGAGAAAGTAAAAAAGTGGAAGAGATAATAGCTCATAAATTCTCTATTTTCTAAGGAAAGGCCTAGGAAAAGAGTCAAGATAAACAGTACTAGAGAAAATAAACTCAAGCAGAATAATACACACAGATAGATGATAGATAGATAGATAGATAGATACATACATACATACATACATAGATACATAGATAGATAGATACATAGATATATAGATGGATGGATAGATGATGATAGATAGATAGATAGATAGATAGATAGATAGATAGATAGATAGATAGATAGATAGATAGATAGATAGAGACAAATAAAAGGACAGACTACTTAAGTTGGTAAGAAACAAACAAAACCTCAAAAACCATTCATATGAAACCAAATGAGCAAAAAGATAATGAAGGGCCATATTCAGAATACTGAATTTAAAATCAAATACCTTCAATCTGGAGTCCTATACACTGAAAAGTGGGCATTTAAATCTGAGAAAGGGATAAAAACATTCTCAAACAAGAACTGGTAACATTTGCTACATTTCAACAAACACTCCTATAATCACTGAAAGGCCACCTATGAAAAGCAAATGCCTAAGAGCAAAAACAAGTAAATCTCACATGAAACCAGCAACACATTTCTTAATGTCATAAATATTTCTAAATGTTAATAGATTGAACACTTCCCACTATAAAAAGTCATGAGTGGACTGTGTGGTTCAAGAAACAAAATCAAACTTTATGCTACTTACAGGAAACACACTGGAATTCAAGAGATAAATAAGGATTCAAGAGAAATGATGTAAAGCATTATAGAAGCTACTGTTAAGGGGAGCATTAAGGGCACCATTACATATAGCAGACTAAATAGCACCAGGAAAAGGATATTAATTATATATAAAGTCAGACATTACATATTGTTTAAGAGATCACAAAGATTTCTAACTTTACCAAAATGCAACCAATAAAGGGGCAGCAATGTTTATAAGTACATTAGTCACATATCTAAAAATAAAGCATGTAATTGGACAACTGGAAACAATAGTAATGGAGAACATCAAAAGCCCACTTTCACCAATATACACATTAATCAGATAAAATTTTTTTGACATTTTGTTTCTGGTTTTATTGTTAAACTCAGATGCAGGCCTATTTTTAAAAAATTTTTTTTTTATTTAAGCACTGTGGTTATAAAAATGTAGTTCGGTTTTAGTCATCAAATGAACACTATCCTCACAGTGTAACTTTTTTTTCTTTTTTTTTTTGCCATTTTAATTATGGTAATCCTCATAATCTATGAATAGGGTATATGTAATCATTTTCTTGTGTCCTCTTATTTCTTGAATCAGTGTTTTGTAGTTTTTTTCATATAGGTCCTTCACCTCTTTAGTTGACTCCAAATTATTTCAATTTTTGTGGAGCTATTGTCAATGGAATTGTTTTCTTAATGTCTAGTTTTTCTCTATATTTTGTATAAGAAGGAAGGCCATTGATGCTTTTGTGCTATTTTGTAGCCTGCTACAATTTTCTAGGAGCTTTGGCAGCATCTTTAGGACTTTCTAAATATAATATCATCTCATCTGCAAACAGAGCTTGACTTCATTTTTTAATCTGGATGCCCTCGATATCTCTTCCTTGCCAAATTGCCATAGCAAGTACTTCCAGTACTATGCTGAATAAAAGTGGTGAGAGGGGGGAAGCCTTGTCTTGTGCCAGATCTTAGAGGAAAGGAATTCAGTTATTCTCTATTGAGTATAATATCTTCCATGGGCTTGGGGTAAACGGCCTTGACTATTTTTAGAAAATTTCCTTCCATTCTCATCTTATTGAGAGCCTTTATCATGAATGGGTGTTGGACCTCATCATATGCTTTCTCTGCATCTATTGATATGATCATGTGGTTTTTATTCCTTTTGTTGATCTAGTGTATTATGTTGACTGACTTGTGAATATTAATTCATCCTTACATCTCTGGAATGAATCATGGTACATGGCCTTCTTGATGAGGTGCTAGATTTTATTTAGTAGAAATTTTTAAGGATCTTACATTTGTGTTCATCAGAGGCATTGGTCTGTAGTTCTTTTTAGTGGCATCTCTGTTTTTGGTATCGGGGTGATGTTAGCTATATAAAAACTATTTGGGAATCTTTCTGTTTCTTCATTTTCACAAAAGAGCCTGAAAAGAATTGGAAGTAGTCTTCTTGTGTTAGGTTACACCTTGTTTTACCAAAAGCAAAGATTATCTCTGGTTTCTTTATATCGGTGTGCTTACAATTTGGTTTCATCCAAAACAAAGATTGTTTTATATGTAAACCTGGGTGGAACAGACTCAAAATAGCATGAGCTTACTGCTCCACCTGAGGGTGATATTTGTACTCAGTAAAAACAGTGTGGCAGACAGTTTGCTAGAGATAGAGGTAGAAGACTGCCAGATTAAACGTGTTTCATGCTCAGCCTCATTTGGATTATTTCATGGGCGACTGTGATTCAGACTTGTTCACCTGGGGTTGAAGATACAGTACATAGGGTGATTTTACTTTCTTGAAAGCTTTGAAAGAATACCTTTAGTGAGGGGCCAGAGCAATGGTGCAGTGGTAGGACATTTGCCTTGCACGTGACTGACCCAGGACTGACCTGAATTCATCTATTTGAATATCTGTAAGTCTTCTTTGTAGAAATGTCTGTTCATGTCTGTTATTCTCATTTTTGAATAGAGAATTAGAGGTTAGCTTTTTTTCTTGTGAAGAATGCCAGTGCTTTGTGTATCATAGACATTAACCTCTTACCAGTTAGATATTGAATAAACAGTTTCTCCCATTCCATCAGCAGTCTTGTTATCCTAGTCACTGGTTCCTTTGAGGTGCAGAAGCTTCTCAGTTTAATGTAGTCCCATTTGTTTAATTTTGCTTACACAGGCTTGGGCAATGGCGTTTCATCCTTGAATATCCCTTTTGCTTCAATGTCATGGAGATTTCTGCATACATTTTCCTTTATGTACCTTATGGATTTAGGTCTCATATCAAGGTCTTTAATCCATTTCAATTTGACTTTTGTGCATGGCAGTAAAGGGAGGTTTGATTTCTAATTTTTGCTGATCAATTTTCCAGCACTACTTGTTGAAGAGATTTGTATGCTTCCCTTCTTATTTCATGGCACATTATCAAAGATTAATTGATCATATACCTGAGGTTTAGACTCAAAACATTTAAGTTTATTTCATTTATCTAAGGATCTATCTTAATTCATATACCATGCTGTTTAAATAACTTCTTTTTTTGTTTGTTGTTTTTTTCTGGGGGGGGGACCACACCCAGTGATGCTCAAGGGTTACTCCTGACTATCCACTCAGAAATTGCTCCTGGCATGGGAGACCAATTGGGACACCAGAAAATCGAGCTGTGGGCCATCCTAGGTTAGCGCACGAAAGGCAAATGTCTATACTACTTTCACCACCACTCTAGCCCCTTAATGACAAATTCTTCGCAGTACTATTTAAGGTTGGGGAAAGTGATACCTCTCATCTTCTTTTCCCCAATAATTGATTGCTAAAACTATGAATTTCAACAGCTAAAATTGGTGCAATTCTTGAAAAAAAATGCTATTGGTATTCTTTTTTTTTTTTTTTTATTTTTGGGTCACACCCGGCAGTGCTCAGGGGTTACTCCTGGCTCCATGCTCAGAAATAGCTCCTGGCAGGCACGGGGAACCATATGGGGCACCGGGATTTGAACCGATGACCTTTTGCATGAAAGGCAAACGCCCCACCTCCATGCTATCTCCCGGGCCCCTGCTATTGGTATTCTTATAGGCATTGAATTAAATCTGTACAATGCTTTGGGAATTATTGTCATTTTAATTATGTTTATCCTCATAATACATGAGCCGGAGATTTGTTTTAATTTCTTTGTATCCTCTTTCATTGCTCTAAGCAGTGCTTTTCTGTTTCCTTTGTTAGGTCTTTCACCTTTTCAGTTACATTGTATCTGAGTTTTATTTTTTTATATTCTGAAGCACAACTATGAACATGATATATTTAATATATGTAACTTTTCTTTTACTACTTTCATATAGAAAAGCCATGAATTTTTGTATATTAATTTTATAGCCTTCCACTTAACTACATAAATCTGTTTTTAGAAACTTTTTCATAGTCTTTAGGATTTTCTAAATATATTGTCATGACATCCACAAACTGTGAGATCTTGAATTCTTCCTTTCCTATGTGGATGCTCTTAGCATAATTTCTTTTCTTTTTTTTATTGGAGCTATACCCTGTAGTGCTCAATAATAACACCTGGACTGCACTCTTGAATCACTCCTGGTAGTCTTGGAGGATCATGTAGGATGCCATAAATTAAACCTAGAACTTCTGTGTGTAAGACAAATGACATAACTGCTGTTCTATTACATCAAACCCAAATCTTTTTCTTGCCTAATTGCTATGATAAGTACTGCCATTACTATATTGAATAGAAGTGGTGATATTGGGCAACCTTGACTTATGCCAGATCTTAGAGAAAAGGCTTTTAGTATTTTTGCCCATTAAGTAATTACTGGCTTGTAGTAAATGGCTTTGACTATAATGAAGACATTTCCTTCAATTCCCATTTTGTTGACAGGTTTTAGCATGAGTCAGTGTTGTAACTTGCCAAACACTTTCTCTGCACCTATTGCTATGATCATAAGATTTTTAGTTTTCCTTTTATTGATATGGTACATTATATTTATTGATGCACAAATATTATAGAAACAATAGATGAGTTCAGCAAAATAGTAACTACAAAACCCAAATTGAAAACACAAAAAGCTTCTTAATGATTAGAACCAATAAGGTTTTTTTTGAGGCAAACAACATCCTTAAAGTAGCCAGATTAATATCAAATGACATAGATTTCAGACTAACTGAATGAGGAGGAAATATTCACATTCAACACATCAGATAAACTCATGATATCTTGGATATACAAAGGTCATGGTACCAAAGGCCATGGTACAGCTTCATTTTGCATGTGTCAACTAGGTCAAGCCTTGCGATACAATATGTTTCCCTCAAGCACTGCCAGGTATAATCCCTGATTACAGAGCAGTGTTTAATTCCTGAGCACTACTAGGTTTGGCCCCAAAACCAAACGAAAAAGAAAAGGTCAATGACAACACAATAAAGGACTCTTGGGGCCCGGGAGATAGCATGGAGGTAAGGCATTTGCCTTTCATGCAAAAGGTCATCGGTTCGAATTCTGGTGCCCCATATGGTCCCCCGTGCCTGCCAGGAGCAATTTCTGAGCATGGAGCCAGGAGTAACCCCTGAGCACTGCCGGTTGTGACCCCAAAACCAAAAAAAAAAAAAAAACAATAAAAGACTCTTAAAAAAAGAGGAGAATGGGGCCAGAGTGGTGGCGCGAAATGTAAGGTGTCTGGTGTTTGCCTTGTTGCTCTTGCCTAGGAGGAACCGCAGTTTGATCCCTCGGCATCCCATATGGTCCCAAGCCAGGAGCAATTTCTGGGTGCATAGCCAGGAGTAACTCCTGAGCATCACCGGGTATGGCCGAAAAACCAAAAAAAAAATGTGGAGAGAACTGGGGCTGGAGTGGTTGGCACGAGAGGTAGGGTGCTTGCCTTGCACACATTAGCCTAGGAAGAACCATGGTTTGATCCCCTAGCATCCCATATGACCCCGTAAGCTAGGAGAAATTTCTGAGCGCATAGCTAGGAGTAACCCCTGATTGTCACTGGGTGTGGTCAAAAGAAAAAGTAAAGAAGAAAAATGTGCAGACACTTCTCAAAAGAAGACAAAGAAGAAGAAGAAGAAGAAGAAGAAGAAGAAGAAGAAGAAGAAGAAGAAGAAGAAGAAGAAGAAGAAGAAGAAGAAGAAGAAGAAGAAGAAGAAGAAG
>PVKC010005969.1:0-10759 GCA_004027635.1 Crocidura indochinensis | reverse complement strand
TCATTAATAGGTACATGACAAAGTGCTCAATATCATTTATTATGAAATACAAATCATGATGACAACAAGCAATGTTCTAACAACAGTAAGAATGGCACATAGCAAAATTAGTAGGAATAATCTGTGCTGGCACAGATTTGGTAAAAAAAAAATAATTCAGCTCTTGGGAATGTTGTCTGATTCAACCCCTGTGGAAAATGGTATGTAGAGTTTTGAGAATACTCAGAATTGAGCTACCATTTGACCTAACAATTCTTTTGGGAATATAGCTTTAGTACTTAAAAAACATTTATCAAAAGGATATATGCACAGCATTATTCATTACTCCACTTAGTTCAATAGCTAAGATATGAAATGAACCTAGTTCTCCAATGACATATGAATAGATTGTGCAGATGTGATATATACACTATATATACATTTATATATGCACATATATATACACAGCTGCAAGAGATGATGAAATCTTGCAGTTTGCTACAATCCGGTAGAAACTGAAAGATATCATGTTGCATGTAGAAGAAGAAAGACAAACTCATAATGATCTCACTCATCTGTTGTATGTAGAATAACTGGATGAGGAAATAAAACATAGTTAGGGAAAGATTACTGATCACCCCAGAGCTTAGGGCTAAGGACAGAACAGAGAATAAATCAAGGCAAGAAGGAAGAAAAGAAAAAAGAGAACATGTGATGCAGCTTTACATATACTGGGATGTGACCAATGGTATAAATATAAATCCAAAGCACAGACTCAACAACACTGAAAACTTAAGATCTAAGATGAATCCATCAACCTTTGTAATGTACCTATCAAGGGGTTGTGAGATGAAGAATAGGGAATTTTGGAACACTGATTGAGGAAGTTGACAATGGTAGTGGTACTGGTATTTAAATATTATATGCTTAAAACTCATCAATAATTTTGTAGGTTATGGTTCTTAGGTTAAATAATTTTTAATATCACCCATCTAAAGATAGTCAATCAAATAAATAATGGAATGATTTCTGGGTAGAAGATGACAGCAGATAAAATATAATCTTCAACCAGGCCCACCCATGTTTTCCGTGCTATTGCCTGTACTCTAACTTTGTGGGACTTATCTTGCTATTTTATGCCTTGGCCAACTATATAGTCAGATGGAGGATGAAGGCATGCACCCAGACAGAAGGCAGGATGAATAGAATTTATAATCCCTGACAGATAACAAAATCAAGCTGTTTGAGGGTTGAATACTTAAAACTGGGAAAAGAAGTCAGAGAACCATGTGCTTACACTGGGTCAAGAATGGGCAGGGAAATAATTAGGCCATTGTACCACTGAGAAGGAAAAGAAACCAGGAGATACTTTAGTTAGGTAGTAGTATTTGAGACTAAGGATGTTGGCCATGCTAGAAGAGAGGGATAGACCTATCTACTTAACTGTAGCATCAACTGCAAGTTGACCTTCAGATGTGTATGTGAGTTTTTTAATTAAAAAGAACTTCTCTGCTCAGGAAAATCTACTTTTATTCTAACATTTATTATTAGTGAAAATGTAGGGACCCGGGAAATAGCATGGAGGTAAGGCATTTGCCTTTCATGCAAAAGGTCATCGGTTCGAATCCCGGTGCCCCATATGGTCCCCCGTGCCTGCCAGGAGCAATTTCTGAGCATGGAGCCAGGAGTAACCCCTGAGCACTACCGGGTGTGACCCAAAAACCACAAAAAAAAAAAAAGATTAGTGAAAATGCAAATAAATAGCAAGGACAAAACTAAAAAGAAGATGAAGTATTTAATGAAAATAATTTATATTTGAAAGAAATAAGTCATAAATAAAGAAATGAAAATGTATCAGAAGGTACAAAGAAATAAAAATAATGTTGGAATGATCAACATCATGAAAATGACCATATAACCTAAATTAATTTACAGATACAAAGGGATCACTATAAAAATTCTCATGTAGGGGATGCAGGGTGACTAACAGGTAGGGTGCTTGCCATCAATCCAACCGACTTGGTTTGGGCCTCTGCATCCCATATGGTTTTTCATGCACTGCTAGGAGTAGATCATGGTGTAGAGCCAGGAGTAAGTCCTGGGCACCACCAGGAAAAAAATGCAAAGAAAAGTACAAAATCCCTGTATATTTTTAAGGATATCAATTATGTAGTAGTGGAACAATGAAATAACAACTGAACTATTATAAACAATGGTAATTAAGCTTAATTCCAGACCTACTTCATCAGCCATGTTCAATACTGAATGCCTGCAGTATACCTTTTATTTGGGGGGAGAACCATATATTTATTCTTTCAGGTTCTCTGTTGATATGAGACCACCAACATTGAGTTACCACATACACTCGAGTATAAGTCACGTCTCTAAGCAAAATATTTGTGCCAAGAACCCAGGAATCGGCTTATACTCGAGTCATAGAAATTATTTGATTTGGTGCATGAACAAATGCACATAGTCTCCAGTCGTCTTCTGCTGTCTGGTGGAGGGGGCGGTGCTTCAGCTTAGTCCACAAGTTGCAAGGTGAAGAGGTAGGCAGCTGTACTGAACTGTATGCCACTGAACTATTTAACCCACAATATCTGTGCTTTGTATGAGACTGACAGCAGTGATGATATCTGTGAACTCAGTGACGATGAAAATGTCTAAGCTAATATCTCACATCAGATACAGCTGAAGCTCTGTTTGGACATACAAATGAGCAGGAGGAGGACGACGAGGAGGAGGAAGAACCCAGTTTTGAAGGATTTTAACCTTTGTTATTTACCTTGATTACTGTGAAGCTACAATGCTCTGCACTTTATTTAAAGTTTTAAAGTTATTGTTACTAGTTTACAGTTTTTCTTTAGCAATAAATATTGCAAAGCATTTAACCTACTGATTTCTCAATTAATTTAATTTGGGGGGGCATATATTTTTATTTTTGAAATTTAGCAGTGGCTGCTGCATTTTCCACCTTGGCTTATACTCAGCTTATACTTAGCTTATACTCACTAAATGTTCCCAGTTTTTTTAGAGTAAAATTAAGGGGGTTGGCTTATACCAGGGTTGACTTATACTCGAGTATATAGGCATATGAATCATCAACACTAGGAAGAACAATTTGCTTTACTAAGTCTATTGAATTAAATATTAGAATCATCTAAAAGACCCTTCGTAGATTATCTAAGGTAAGGTTTGTAAAAAAGATCTGGGCACTTCATTATTTAGTAAAATTAATTATCGCAATGACCATGATTTTCAAGCCACAATAGTAAAAATGTGTTTATTTGACAATCACTTACTTTGAGTAGAATTTATTCTGATGAATATATAATAGTTTCTAATTCAAATTGCATATTCGTTTCAAGTAGTAGCTGTTTTGCAGGTTAAAAAGTTGAGTTAAAAAACTTGGGGCCAGGTGGTGGCGCTGGATATAAGGTGCCTGCGCTAATCTAGGACGGACCGCGGTTCGATCCCCCGGTTCCCCACATCGTCCCCAGTGCCTGCCAGGAGCAACTTCTGAGTGAATAGCCAGGAATAACCCCTGAGCGTCACCAGGTGTGGCCCAAAAAACCAAAAAAAAGAAAAAAAAAAGTTGAGTTAAAGGGGTCGGAACCATAACACAGCTATAGGACATTTGCTTTGCACACAGCTGACTCAGGTTGGACCTAGGTTCCATATGGTCCCATATGGCCCCCCCAAGCCAGGAGTGATTTGTGAGTGCATAACCAGGAGTAACCCCTGAGTGTCACCAGGTGTGGCTCAAAAGCTGAAATAAAAAAGTTGAGGTAGTATGAAAGTTGATTAATTTGACTAAGGTAGAAGCAGGAATACAAACCCATAACATAATGTAAAAGTAACATTGATTTTGCATCTTATGTTCAAACTTTCCAAATATTAACTCTATTCTTGCAATCACACCAATTGAGATTAATCTGAATTTCATAGATATTGTCAGAATATTTAGAAAAATTAGATATATTAAAATCAAGACAAAACACCACTTTGCCTTTTAAATTTCTGCATTACTTCTTTTTTTGTTTGTTTTTTGTTTTTGGGTCACACCCAGCAGTGCTCAGGGGTTACTCCTGGCTCCATGCTCAGAAATTGCTCCTGGCAGGCACGGGGGACCATCTGGGGCACCGGGATTCGAACCGATGACCTTTTGCATGAAAGGCAAACGCCTTACCTCCATGCTATCTCCCGGGCCCCACCTCTGCATTACTTCTAATTGTAACATGGAAAAAGGAGGATATTCATATTATGTCAGGTCTTACTTATACTTAAATAATATAGTCAATATAATTCTTAAAATGTTATTTTATTGAAAAATTGTGATCTACAAAGTCTTTTACAGTTGAATTTCAGGTATACAATGAGTCAGGTCCACTCCCATCTCCAATTTTGACCTCCCTCCTCCAAAGAATCCAAAGTGCTCCCTGACCTTCCAAAATAAGATGCCCATTTAAGTTTAGATTGTTAAAGTTTAGGCCTCTTGATTCTATTGTCATTAAGTTTGGCTTGGATGTTTAGTTCCATCCTTACTTTTTCCCCACTAGTGCATCTGAGAGCACTTGGCCCCTGGACCCCAACCTTTTTTTAATTCCTTTATTCTTAGTTTTATAGAAAAATGCAAAAATATGTGGTAAAACAAAGAAATACCCTATTTAAAAGATAAATAAAAAAAGAAAAGGAAAAAAGAAAAAAGGGTGCGTGGCAGTTGTTTGTTTGTTTGTTTTGGCATAGGCACAGTAAAAGATGAGGAAAATAGAAAGGAAAACCTTTTCCCTAAGAACAGGCAGATCCTACCCATGAAGCATTCTGCCATAAGACCAACTACAGGCTCTGGGCATACTAAGTTGTCTTGTGGGGTTCCAGAATAGAAGGAAGAGACTACATAACTGCAATAAAGTTTGATATTTTAATCCATCTGTCAGCAAGACCCTCCACCAGCCTGGCCAGTCAGGGCCATCCCCCACGAAGGAGATGAGCCCCGCCCAAGGTCATGAGGAAGATTATATAGGAAAGGGATATAGGGAGGTTACAGCTTTCTGATGATCCTTAAAATGATTGACTCTTATCTAGGGGTACCTTCCTGCTGCTCCCTTGTACTTCCCTGATAGGCTATCTGGTATGGCCAGGTAGATTGGAGTGAGGTCTATGGAAATAAGCTTGTGAAGCCCCAGCATGTGGCCTACACCATATGATCCTTACAAAATTATGTCTCTCCCTGCTCAGAACCTAAGAAGAAGCCTGCCATGTGGCTTTTGAAAAAATTGGAGTCCTTCCTTGTTCAGAATTCAGATCCCAACAGTCTAATTCCAGTCTTTCTTTGTAGTCCCAGTCAAAGTTCTTCTTTTTTTTTTTTTTTTTTTTTGGTTTTTGGGCCACACCCAGTGATGCTCAGTGGTTACTCCTGGCTATGCGCTTAGAAGTCGCTCCTGGCTTGGGAGACCATATGGGAAACCGGGAGATCGAACTACTGTCCATCCTAGGCAAGCACAGGCAAGTCAGGCACCTTACCTGCAGCGCCACCACCTGGCCCCTCTTCTCAAGTATAGTCAATGCATTTTGAAATATTAATGTGAAATCAGAATTTATAAGACATAGATTCTGACTATATTATTGAGTTAATATCAGAACAAACTGTTCTGATTTTGAATCAAAGTGATTCACTATTACACATACACTACCATTCTGATAATGCATTACTCAGTCAAGTTGCAACAGAGAGAAACAGCATCCACAGAATCAGGTAAAATGAGTTTATGTTTCATTATTTAATATACTAAATTTAGAATGAGGAAGAACAACAAATTTTCAAAAGCTAAGAGAAAGTTTAAATTTTTCTCATACTAGCATATTTAGTGCCATTTCCTTAATGGAAATGTGAAAATAAAATGACATTTCTTTGCAAATTTTTCATTTGTCAATCAGATAATAGTCTTGAGAAAGTCTGCACACCATGATCTATTTGATCATGTATGGTATGTTTAAAAAGTTTCTGGGTTTTTTTTATTCCTTAAATAAAATTTCATTTATAATCCTGAAAATAGAAGATATAAAAAAAGACCTTTGCTCTTTCAATTCTTAAATGATCTTTGTTACAAGCCATTTTTACTATGTAATTTCATATACCTATCAAATTACAGCTAAGATTGCCTATAGAAATGATTATACAGTCACTCTAGTAAGAGTAGCAATTCCATTGCTCTCATAATTTTCAAAGATATATCTGATCTATTTACATAACAATAGGAGCATATCCTCTCTGACTAATCTGAGTTTTCAAACATGAAAATAAAAACCTCTAAATGCATTAAAAAAAAAGATTTCCACTGCTCTGTTTTTTGCATTTAAAACAGATTTGCTTAAGTAAACTGCTTACTGTAGAATTCAAGAATAATCTCCTTTAGGTAATATATTTAAAAACTGAGTGATGTGGAAAGTAATCATATGAACTATTTACTTTTATCTCTTTGTTGTCTTATCTTTTAAGCTGCAGGAATTTGAAACCCTTTTCTATGCTCTATTATCAGCTTAAATGACAATATAATCTTTAACTCAAAATATTATGTTGAGGTCTGATTTTTGTTATACTCGGGCATTTCTTAAGTACTTTATACATTAGTCACTTGAAATATCACAAAATGTGGAGTTCACACAAATATCTGGAGTTTATGATTTTTCACTTTCTCCTATTAGGGATTCAGTAAGTCTGTTTTCTCAAGTGACATCCTCTCCAGCATCAGTTTTATGGGTCTTATGTTATTCAAACAACAAAACTAATAATAGAAACAATAAAAAAATTATAACATTATTGTTCTTAGAATTGAAAATACCTTAAAATATAATAACTTCTTAGAGCAGAATTTTAATACTATGGGTAGGGTATTTACTTCACATCCCAGCCTATAAGGTTTAACCTTTAGTGTCCCATATGATTTCCGAGCACTCCAGGAGTGATCCCTGTGAGCAGAGCCAGGAGTAAGCCCTGAGCAGAACCAGATGTGGCTAAAAAAAAAAGAGAGAAAAAACTATAACAATTTATTTGGAAATTATATATCAGAAACAGATTGATCTTTGACTCAAATAAAAAAGGTTTGAATATGAATGCAATTTTTTGGTTTTCTGTAAAATGGAATATGTATAATCACCATTTAATTTTCCTCAAACATAGCCCCTGAGTAGCTAATCTGTCTTCATTTTAATCAACATCTCTGCTAAAAAATGAGTCCCACATAGGAAATGAGACTTATAGAAACCCAACTACAGAAAGTATAGTTAATCAAGGACCCTAGTTGCTGCATTAAGTCCACCATGGATAGAAACTAGGTTTTTGCTACTAGTTATGGTAGGGAGTCTTTAAAGATGACCTGATTTTGGAAAACAAAACTTTCTTGACGTTGACACTAATCCTGGCTGAGAACCATGTTTAAAAATTAAATTTCTATGCTTACTTGTCTTAGAAATTAAAATTGTTTATCTCCTTTCCTCAAGATTAGATTTGTGTTCTGTCAAATGATTCACTTGTCCGTCTTCTAGATACATTTTTCTCTTACAATAATGCATGTTTCATTAATAAAATACTTAAATTTGTAAAATTTATCCTGTATTGAATTTACTCAGAAAACTCAAACTAATAAATGGTGATTTAAAATTATTTAGCTTCACTGTAAAAATCAGCTACATCGGGCCGGGCGGTGGCGCTGCAGGTAAGGTGCCTGCCTTACCTCGCTAGTCTTGGACGGACCACGGTTCGATCCCCCGGTTCCCATATGGTCCCCCGTGCCTGGCAGGAGCGACTTCTGAGCGCATAGCCAGGAGTAACCCCTGAGCGTCACTGGGTGTGGCCCAAAAACCAAAAAAAAAAAAAAAAATCAGCTACATCAAATCAGAGTTACTGTCACCCCATGATTAGCCACATCAGAATTAATAAAAACAATAAAATTCTAATAATCCTGGAGAATAGTAAGCCATTCAAAACAAGATATTTGCATTATATTGAAAAGTAATTGATAATCACATTTTATATAATTATGAGCTTTTAAATATTAAATAGTCATATGTAACTGTAACACCAATAATAGATGGAAAGTCAAAATTTAACCCTGATTTTCCTGATATAAAAAGAGCTCCTGATAAATATTAGATTTTGTCTCCTAACTATCACTATTTATGCATTAGATAATCCAATTCAAAACCTATTTCCAGATTTAACTAAGTTATCTCTAGTTTCACCATTCTTAATATGTCAATTCTATTTAAGATATTTACACATGAAAAACACTTTACAAATGGCAGGAATTCAATAAGTTCAATGAATTTGTAGAGTAGCAGATTTAAAACTTAAAGATATTTAAATCTTATTAACAATTGGGTCAACATTATTATATAGCGTTGTTATTCTTTTCAAAGGTTTTTAAATAGCTACAAAGCCCCTAAAAACTGTACACATAAACAATTTATTTGAACATCACACTTTAAAAGTCTTATTAACCTTTATTTACTAAATATCTTACTCAGATTTCTATTTTCATACTAGTTTCTTTATTCAAATAAATATGACATTTTGTCCTTTTAAGTCTGCTATATGCAATTTATACTTCTGCACATATCTATGTCTTAAATAAATTTTAAATGATTTTAGACAAATAATACATATTAAATAATCAACATTTAATAAATACAGTTATTAAACTATCTTATATAACTTAATAAGTCAATACATAATAAAGGTAGATTACTGATATAAGAGAAAATAATCATACCTGATGTTTTGTATGTTTGTTTGCTTGTTTTGGGGACACTCATTCAGAGCTTACTCCTGACTCTTTGCTCAGAAATTTCTCCTGTCAGACTCTGGGTTGGGGGAATCAAAGAGGATGCTGGGATCGAACCTGGGTAAACTGCATGCTATCGCCCTGCCCTCAATCATATTTATTTTAAAATACTTAAAATATCTTTTAATTTTAATGACTATTTTTAAAAGTTTATGAAAGTTAAATCAAACTGTTAGAAATATTTTCTTTCTTTTTTAGGGGTGGTTGTACCACACCCGGTGAGCTCAGGGGTTACTCCTGGCTATGCGCACAATAATCGCTCCTGGCCTGGGGGTTCATATGGGAAGCGGGAAGATCATACCGCAGTCCCTCCTATGTTAGCGCGTGCAAGGCAAATGCTCTACCGTTTGCACCACTGCTCAGGTCCCAAAAAATATTTTCTTTCTTTTTTGTGGGGGATCACAACTGGTTGTGTTCAGGGGATCACTCCTCATGGGACACTGGGACCCCTATAGGATGCCAGAAATCAAATAAGTTTACCTTGTGAAAGGCAAGTGCCCAACCCATCTCTCTATCACAATGATATATTTTGACATAATAATCTAAATAATTTCTTTTCTCATTGTTGTCCTCATCAATATCATTGCTTCTGTTGTTTTTGTGGATGCTATTCTTTTTCTTCCTCTTCTTCCTCTCTCTTATTTAAGTAACACAATTACAGTTGTGTTGATATTCAAGATTCTGATACTTATTGATTGCACTTCAGCAACACCAAAGTGTCCAAACTGCCTTATTACTGTCCTTAAGTTATTTTTACTACACCACTTAGTCTCTACCCTCCCATGTCATTGTTTGGTAATCTCACTTTTACAAGTCTAGACCAAGGATTTGTCAATATTCAGTAATATGTCCTTGTTTTATTTTTGAATATGCCACAGATAAGTTTGATCATAGTGCATTAATCACAAATGACTATTTTGTTTAATGCTATAATTTTCTTCTACTTGCCAAATTGCATCATTTTGAATGCAATTTAACTCAGAGAACAAACTGTCTGTCACAGCACAGTCAAGCTGGAGATAATACAAAAGACAGTCTAATCCTATTTACAATGTTTGGAGTGTGCTTTTAAAGATCAGGCTTATAAATGAAAAGACTTCACATTCTATACGTTTAAAAGAAGATAAACATGGTTTGTTATACATCATGTGAATCTAAATAAAACACCAATCTTATGAATATCAATAAGTGAAATAACTCAAAATTATTGTACTGTACTAATTTCAATTTTGGCCAATACTTTTGAGCACCAGTTGTGTGAAAAGCAATTTGTGACACCTTGTGACTCAAATAGGAAGGGGTTTATGATTTAGTTTAGAGTCTATGTTATGTATACAAAGATTGTTTATCATATTCAAAAAAATTAGCTGAGCATTTCTGTATGTGCCTAAAAACCATACCAATCCCAAAATACGGATTCTTTTTTTTTTTTTGGTTTTTGGGCCACACCCAGTGACGCTCAGGGGTTACTCCTGGCTATGCGCTCAGAAGTCGCTCCTGCCAGGCACGGGGGACCATATGGGAACCGGGGGATCGAACCATGGTCCGTCCTAGGCTAGCGCAGGCAAGGTAGCAGGCACCTTACCTCCTGCGCCACCTCCCAGGTCCCAAAATATGGATTCTCAACAAATAGAACAGAATGATCTTTTTTATGTTTCTGAAAGTTCATGATTCTAATTTTTATTTTCAAAATATCAAAATAAATTATTGACATAACCATGAACTACAATGAAAATAGACATTTCAATGATAGGACAGACTGAATAAATAGTTCTTATACTTGTCTTCTATCTCCTAGGCCAAATATTTGATCCTGATTGATCTGATTAGCTCTTTGCTTTATCAAATTGCCCTATTATTTCAAAATAATATTAGAGAAAAATTGAGTCTAGAAATTAATTGGATACTTAAGTGATATCAGAAATATATGTTGATTA
>PVKC010005968.1:0-32066 GCA_004027635.1 Crocidura indochinensis | reverse complement strand
TCATGCTTTTACATCTGCCACCAGAGGAACCTGACAAATGTTCCCTGAAAATTGGCATCTGCTCCCTCCAGGCCCAGTTGCTCCCAGCCCTCCTGACAGGCAGGGATAAAGGTACTATTTGAGAAACACCTCTGAAGCTGCACTTTTAGGAGCCTCCTGGCACCCAATTCCCTGGCACAGGTGTCTACAGACTATGGGGGGACAGTCAGAGGAACTTTTGCAGGTTGACAAGAGTAAGGAACAGCCGCAGCTCTTCACAGGCACAGAGAAAGACCAGGAGAGCTTTCCTGAACACAAACGCCAGTCAGCCAGTGTCTGGGGAGGACCAGGAGGATGAGAGCCAAGACATCAGACCCTGCCTAGCTAGAGTAGAGGATATTAGATTGGCTAGTCCCTGACTCTGACTTGGAGGAACAATTCAGATTGGGAAGAAGAGAGGGATCAAAGTGTTCATAGTTATCAGGGAAATGCAAATTGAGATTATCTGTGGGAACACGGACTGGGGGATAGTGGGAGGCTGCTTCCATGGAGGGTGTCGTCGATGTCTCCCAAAAAATCAGAGCTGAGAGTTGAAGAGATGGGACAGTAGGGAGAGAGACTCCTTGCTTTGTACAAGGTTGATCCAGCATCCCATTTGAGCCCCTGAGCCCAATCCCAAGAGATCCCTGAGCATAAAACCAAGAGTAATCCCTGAGCACTGCCAGGTGTGGCTGAACACATCTCCACACAATCAAAGGCATACACTGAAATAATGCAAAATAAAACAGCGCCAGCCCAGCTTACTGTCCCTTCATACCACCTGGGTTGACTGGGGTGGTGGCCCAGTTCAGGCAGTGACGACCAGGCCCTGAGCTCTCATTAGAGGCAGGTAATGAGAACAGAATTAGGGAGCATCACCCTGGGAGAGTCGAAAATAAGCAGAGTCAAAGCTGCAACTGGCCACTGAGGAGGATCCCGTAAGCCTGGGGGCTGGGTGTGGGGGAGTCCTCTGGGTCAACCCCTAGTCTGATGCTAGAATGCAGGGTCCACCTTCAGAGGAACCTCAGTACCCCAGCCATCCCTGCAGGATAAATCCTTCTTAGAGAAAATCAAATTCCACTCTGTAATTTCCATCTTTCCCTCCATCTACCTGGCCCCGCCATCATCACCAAAAACTATAATCGCTACCCCCAAAGCTTGCTAGCCCCTTAGTTCTCATTCACAGGCTCTGAAACACTGGCAAAATAACACTGTGGTCATTCCTCACCCCCAGTCCTGCCTGTGTCCGGGCACAGGATGGAGGGACCCCCAGGGAGGGGCAGGGAAAGGGTCCAGGGAAAGTAGCCCAACCCATGAGGATACCAGTGGCCACACCCGGAGTCACCTCCATGGGTACTCCTGGCTCCCCCAAAGCTGAGTGAGAGGTCTCTGAAGGGGATCAGGCAGACTGGGGATCGGGTATGCCCAGGACACCCAGGAGGGCTGTGAGGATGGATGTGGCATCCTGGGCCATATTTTATCACTTCAGGGCTCCCACAGACATCGCTCAGGAGACCCCAAGAAACAGGTGCAAACTCCAAAGACATTTTTTGGAAGATGGATGGCCCGAGGCAGCCGAGGCGTGTGGGCGAGTTTGGGGAATTTATGCGGGCAGCCTCACAGTCATAAATAAAAGCCCTTTCTCTTACCCACAAGCGCATTTGGGGGTAAACACCGGACACTGTAAGAGACAATTTGGCGGTATCTCCCGCCCCATGTCTCACTTGAATGAAAAACAGCGGTTCCCGGGCCGAGTAATGGGTCTGGCTGCCTCCTTCCAAACATCCGTATTGTCCCCGCAGACAAGGGGAGCGGTGGACAGTGTGGCAGAGCCATGCATCAACGTGGTTCGGGGCGATTTGTGAAGCGGCTCTCAGCACCAATCTGAAACCCCAGAAACAAATAGAAGAGCAGTGACAGCTTGGGCTCTGTGCATGGGCCTGGGAGACCCCTAGGCTTGTGTACCCTCTGCATGTGTCCAGGCTGCCTGGAGGGCAGTATACTGCTCGAGTCTCCTTGACCTACTTCTCCTCCCCCGCTGTTGCCGCCACTGGCCCTTCCCCAGGGCCCCTCTGGAGTCCGTGTAATTAGCTCTTTTCCATCCATGAAGAGCCAGAGCCTTTTAGAAAGCGCCCCGCATCCCCGGAGAGCCCAGGAGATGGGAGCAAGGAACGCAGGCCTGGCACGGCTGTACTGGATTCTGCTCTTTTCTCAGTGTGTCTCTTGCTTCGCTTCACCAGCCTCTGCAGGGGACTGGATGCTGCAGGAGACCAGTCTGGCTCGGCAGGGCCAGCCAGTGGGGCCTTGGGCCGGAAATGAGCTGGCCGTGGCCTGGCATGAACCACAGCATGAGACCACTGTGTGGGGACAGAACTGGATGGGCCTCTATGGATGGAGAACAGGAGCTGGAGAGATGCTCTGAAGCCCTCTGTTGGGGGGAATAGCTGCCCAGAGAGACCTGCCAGCTCCACCTGCTGCTTTCTTTCCCCCAGAGAGTGTCTGGGGCCTTGGAGAGGCAAACGCCAGCTCTGTTGGCTTCCACTGCCCATTTCCAACAAATGCAAACATACAAACAAGCAAACAAACAAATGGGTGTGTTGGGGGAGAAACCCGGCGGCATACGCAGAACAACTGGAGGCATCTTATAAATTAAGCATTTTCTGGATAAGAATCGTTCCCTGTCTTGCTGCTAAACAGCATTAAATAAGCCTCTGAACTTTCAGGGAGAGACGAATGGGGGAAAGGGAGGGAAGGTTTTTGTTCCTGGAATTTCTCTCTTTCTCTCTCCTCCTCCCCTCCCCCCCAGGCATGCTATTGGGGCTCCAAGAACTTCCTGTCGGGGCTCTAATGCCAACTAGTACTCAAATGAACGAGCCACACAGGGACACACACAACTGGGCGGACGCTCATGGTGCTTACTCAGCCCTGTGCCCCCACCTGCCTCTGCCTGGTGGTTTCTCCTGAGCACCAGCTGCCAACCTGAATGCCAACCCCAGGGCCCGATGCCAACGGTGCGCATGAGAGAACCTTAAGCTAACATTTTTCCACCTTTTTCCAACCATGTCCCCCAACCCTCCAGCCTTGTTTCCTTCCTTCCATCCTGTAATGCCTATGACTTGCTGATTTTCCCTTAATCTGAAGCTATGGCACCCACTTACATGATTGTGGATAGAAAATGACCCACTCCCAGACTTCTAGGCTTCTGAGCGAGTCCCAGACCTGCCTTATTTCCATGCTCCCTGCTTACCCAGACCAACAGAGGCACCTGGCATGGGGGACTGCCTCGACTACCCGCTGGGATCTGTGTCCATCTACAGTTATTTGATTCCTCCAAGGCCCCAGCAGCTCCCAAGAACAGATACCCCAGAACGTCGGTCTGTGGTTTCCCAGCCTGGCAGCTATGGGGGAGGTGCTGGATTTCTCAAGTGCTCCTGGGTCTTTTTAGGAATCCAAGCATCACTCCAAGATGGGTTGCTGATGGGGCAGCATGCCCTACCACCTGGGGAGGGCACCCTGTCAGAATAAGGAGCAGCAAGGAAATCACTCATGGTAGTAACTGGCCAGGGCATTGCTAAGCCTGGGCTCAAGGTTAACCACACACACACTCTCCTCAATACCTTCCTGGATGGAGAGAGGGGGGTCCTTCAGCCATCCGCTTTGCACTCTGACCATCGCCTCTTACCAGGACAGGCTAAGCTGAGGACAGACACCAGAGGGTTTGTTCCATCATAGGAACTGGGATCCTTCCCTACCCCTGGCCCTCTCACCTTGCCCAGCGCAGGCAGAGCAGATGAAGCCCAGGGTCAATGTAACAGTGAGTGGTGCCAGACTGCCCAGAGGTTTGGGGGTGCCAACCACTTACCGATCCTCAGGGAGTGCGGGCTGCAGGCGGCCATCACGAGCCACGCAGGAAGCAGCACCAAAGGCGCCGAGACGCGGGGCATCTTCTAAAACTCCTCATGGAGCCCCTTGCTGGTCTGGGCATGACATAACTCTGTAAGAGAGGGACAGCCCATCAGTCAATCCACTGGGCAGCTCCTCCGCTCTGTGCCAGGACCCAATGAGGCCCAGGTCCCAATGCCCCTGTGCCAGGGGGCAAAACCAAAGTCCAAAGTGCAGCACTCTCATGACAGCTCCCACCAAGCACCCAGCTTGGCTTTCTCCTGTTCAAGCTGACACATTCATGGTGACACCTGAGTGGAGAATCCCAAAGAAGGAGATGTCCAAGACAGCAATCCCTGTCCTAGTCAATGTTGACATTGTGACTCACAGCTCAGGTCCACAGAGTTCCAAGCTAGGAGCTGGACAGTACTCATCCTTCCTCCTTCCTGAGCTGGGTGGACCCCTTGTCAGACACACATTTGTAGGGGCTGCCTGCCCCATCCAGAGCAACATGAGCTGAGACACAGCTTGGGGGGCTACATTCATCCTGAACCCCCTTTATTTGGGGAAGTCTATCATAGTGACTGAACTATTGCCCTAAGATAGCAGAGAGAGCACAAACAGGGTTTAGGACAGTAGCTGAAGTGCACATACCTGGCCTGGACCCAACTCAAGTTCAACTCCTGCTACCATATGTTCCCCTCAGCATCACCAGGTGCCACCCTAGAGGGTTCCCAATGGCATGGGGAGGCCTGAGTCTCCCCAGACTCCTGTGGATGGCAGAGAATTAACAGTGGGGGCTCCAGACCTTCTAAGCTCTGCTGGGAAGGTCCCCAAAAGTAGGATGAGAACCTAAACGAATACCTTTCTGGCAACCACCCCAAAACTATGTTAGCAAATTGTTCTGCTTCCTGGAACATTGGAAAATGCCATTTATACCAGCACATGATGCCCCAGACATTGAGGCAAGAGGCAGAAAGAGAAACATCATCCACTCAGGCAAGATGCGGAGCAGATGGGAGCACCCAGAACTCTCGTCTGTAGTCAGGGGCCGAAGACACACAGATGGCCAGGACCGTTTTCTAGAAACTGGAAAACAAGTGCTTTCCACGTGCCCTTTGTATAACACTCAGCACTCCTGCTGACAATTGCCTTTCTTTAAGGGAATAAACAGGACCTCATACACACAGCAACTGCACCCAAGGTGACAGCAACCACTAGGAATCTGGTTAAAGGATCCATGGCTTCACATTCAAGTCAGAGGGAACAAATCTAGAATGTGCTAGAGACACGCAGGACATTGGGCAGGTGACACCCACCTAAGGTGTCAGAAAGAGGGTATATATTCACAGGTAGAGGATAAACAGAAGAAGAGGGCATTTCATCAGGATTCTCCAGGTACAAGCACCCCTAAATCCCCTCCCCACTACAAAGATCCAATGTTCTGCCAAGTCCCAGAACACCCCCTTCCCAGCCAATACCATCCCATGAATGGAGAAGACCCCGGAGTGGGACAAAACACTGCAGTAGTTAGTTCTCTGCTCAGAACTTTGCCCTTTAACTCGGGGCACTGGTGTTTGGCCTCACAGGAAGGGACAGAACTCTCGCGAGAAGGAGTTTGCAAAGGCAGCTCCATGCTGTCTGCCTCTCCACCGGCATGTACACTTGCTCGCCCAGGGGGAAACTGGGGCAGTGGGACCAGAAATCCTGTGTGTCCGTCTCCTAGGAACCCAGAACAGTGTCTGGCATGCGTTCCGGTCTTGATAAATGCTTGTTGAGTGGATAAATGAGCCAACTGTCAGAGAAGAGAGAACTAGAGCAATCTGATTAGGCTGTATCAAAGCAATACTAAAGATCATCATTCATGTCGCATGCCGGTCTGCATGCCGCGCCATCATTATCATGCAGCCTGCTAACGAGGTGCTGGAGCCGCTCAGGGAAATTTCATCTGATGGCAGAACTCATGGCCTGGCTGAGGCCACAGGGAAGGGTGGCAGTGGCTGATCTCAGCTTTCAGGACAGCTTTCAGTGGAGGAACCCCTGTGATGAGTCAGAAGTTCTCCCTCTCTGTGATGCACAAAAGCAAGAGGAGATGATTTGTCCTGTGGAACACCCTCATGGTTTGCAGCATTTCTTGCATGCTCTTATTTAACCCATAGAATAAGCTCAGCCAACAGGTGGAATGCCTTAGGAATGGCAAGTTTAAATGACCTTAGGAATGCCAAGTTCAAGGCAACAGCATGGCCCCCAACTAGGGTCCCCCTTGGGCCGGCTAGTGCTCAGATTCCACAGGATTTTTTTCCTACAGTCTCACTGTTTTTACAGACGAATGGAGAGAGGAGATTCTGCACTTCTTCCTCATAAAGCTCAAAGGAATTGGAGGTCTGACTTCCGTGTTGGCTATTCAGAGCAATCTTCTCTTAAGAGTCTAACAGTGTCATCTTTATTTCACTGATCCTACTTTAGTAATTGGTGGCTAGGAATTGGCTGAAAGTTAGTAAGTTCAGTATTCAGTAAATCCTAATTTAATTTTTTTAATGAATAAAATTTTAGAATCAAGGAAGAACATGATGCTGGAGTAATGACCCCTGGGCATAATCCGTCATGTTTGACCCATCCTACCTGTTGACAACCTGAAAGAGGGCGCTCCCGAGCACCTGCTCTGAGCTGCCCACACCCACACACCCACCACCACCCGAATTCTCCATCTGGACCCCCTTCTCAGACACTGTGGCCCTCTCCACAGCACCATAGTCCACTGAGTCACCCTGGATTGCTCCCTCCCACACCCTACATCTGACTTCACCCAAATCCCACAAGTTCTGCCTCCTAAACTCCAGATCCTCCTCTCCCAGTTGACCTTACCCAGTTCTGTCCCAGCCTCTGATCTTTTGGCTGACATTGCTTCTTTATAAAACATGACGCAGGCTGCCATTTTCATAGCTTGTTCCTGTACCAGGATGTTTGACTCCAATAGGGACCTTTTCTGCAGAGGTTCTGACCTCTGCACCCCTGTTTCTACTACTCACCCCACTGCATGGCACCTTCAGCAGGGTGAAAGGTTTCCCCTACATTCCCCTTCAACACCTCCTCTGGTGTCAAGCATCAGACACAGTTCCTCCGGCCTCACTGCAGAACAGCCCCTTACTGAGATCATCCCTTACAGGCCTTCCTACTTACAGTCATGGTTATAGTCTGTTTTCCCTGGCAGGTGGGCACCGTGGTGGGCACCCAGCATTGCTCTTTGGCACCTTGCAGGGCTAGGAATGCTGATGGCATGAATGAAGGAGCGGGTGGTGTTTCAGGAGGGCACTTGTTACCTGCATCCACAGATGAAAGAAATGACCCACTTGGCCAGAACATTTGGAGGACTTACTGGAGCTCCGACAAACTGCTTAAGCAGACAGAACACTGTGGACTCGGGCAAAGGGTAATCACCACCGTACACACGTAGAGAGAAACAAACACTGGACCTGCATGTGCTCTGGTGAGGGATCTCGGTTAAGGATTCAGTCCCACACGCCTGCACGTGTGGCTCCCCCCAGCAGCAATGCCAGGATGCTCACGCTTTCTCCTGGCGTCCTTAGGAGGGATCCATGCCAGGATGCGAGGGCCAGCAGGAAGCCCTCGATAATGACTCACGACACACAAACATCCTGCCAGCCCCAGGAAAGGACAAAGTGTGCAAACTGCACAGGCAGGCAGAGAAATGGAGGTTCAGATATTCTCAGGGCCTTCTGCAGGGTCAAATTTAAGGGTGTCTTAGAGTCCTGTCACTCAAGGTGAACCTGGGCTTATTGGCAGGGATTTCCCAGCAGGCTTAGAACTTACCATGCACCTCTGGGAGCTCCTACCTGCCAACCTGGGTGGCCATGACACTGATGGCATATGGAGGGCAGTAAGGAGCCAACCTAGACATGCGCCAAAGCTTCCACCTAGGATGAAGAACACCCACATCACAGGGAATCCTCCAGCTTATCTATGTCTCCAGAGGCTCTCACAACATGTGGAAGGAATGATGTAGGGGCCCAAGCAAAGTGGAAGTGAGAAAGGCACCTTCTGGAGACTGCCCGTAGCCTCGCCCACCAGCACTCTGCAGAGCAAAACCTCTCCTCCCCCTGGCAGCTCTCCTTTGGCCCCAGCCCCCTCAGCTGTGAGCCCCAATTATTCACTCAGACACTAATGACTCACAGGCTTCAGACGGAAAGACTCATGTTTCAAAATCTCCAGACTGGATGATGGCTTCAAACATCTCTTGTTCTACTCTCACCCCTTTGCCCCCCACCCATCCCTGTCATCCCCCAAAGCATCTGAGCACAAGCTCAGTGAAGGCAGGACATTCCCAGTCAAGAGTGGCCACTCTCTCAAATAAAATTGGATATTTTAAAATAGATAAAGAAAAACAACCACCCGTCCTTTAGGAATTTCAGAGCAATAGACTTCGTTTATTGAAGGTAGGGACAAGACTTTTAAGGGCAAATGTTAGGCAGGAAACAAAATGTAGGTAATACAGCTTAGGCATTACAACAACATGATGGTATGTGAAGACAACAGTCATAAGGTTAATAGCATCATTGATTTGGATGGAATGCAAAGATAGCAGTTATAATGCTCACGGCATCATTAAATCAGGAAGTATATAAAGATAGCAGTTGCAGACTGGAGAGGTTGCACAGCGGTAGGGCTATTGCCTTGCACACAGCCAATCTAGGATGAATGGTGGTTTGAATCCCGGCATCTCATATGGTCCTCCATGCCTACCAGGAGCAATTTCTGAGCATAGAGCCAGGAGTAACCCCTGAGCGCTGCCGGGTGTGACAAAAACAACAACAAAAAAGATAGCAGTCCACAGAGGTCAAAATGCTTATGGCACTATTAGCATAGATAGTTTGTATGGACAGGTTGCTTGACCTGGATGACTTTCTCCTTAGCTCATCCTGCACTCATAACCACAGGGACACAAGTCTCTAAACAGAGACTTTCTTTTATATTCAAGGCCAGCTTGCAGAAATCCCCTTATTTCCCAGCCTCTCTCCCCACAATCCTCCTCACCCCAAATTACTGTAGCCTGGGGCCCTGCCATGCACTAACCAGGTGTCCAGTTATTTCACTGTGTGTGTCCATGCCTGTCCTCCATTGCTGACCGTAGGCTCGGGAGTGTGGGGGACAGTTCTCTGTTCCCCACTTGCCATGGTGCCGGTCGAGTGGAGATACATGGAGAGTGGACTGACCCCCCATGAACAGCCCCAGACAGGGCTGTTCCTCTGAAAGGCACTCCAGTGACCTCAAGGGGGTGATGGCAGCATCCATCGTCATGTTTCGGGGTGGGCTAGAGCCGCCCTATGGGGACGGTGGAAGGAGAGGGGCAACAGATTCATTACAGGTTTGCTCCTAGCTGTGGGCAACAAGCTCTTGATTACTTCTCAGGATGCTCCGGGCTCTCAGACAGATAGATGTGGCGGTTTTCTCTGTCCTGCCCACCCCCTGCAGCAGCCTGTGGTGGGGAAGGGTGGAGGGTCTGCCCCAGGAGCCATGGCCCCTGCCCGGGAGCTCTAAGCTTGCATCCAGGCAGTGTCTGTGTGTCCCATCTCCTTGGCAACAGCTATGATGCTGAACTGCGGCCCTGTGCAGAGAGTCGGGGGTCCAGGCAGGCAGGAGTAGGAAGGCCAGTGGCCAAACTCTCCTCCCTCCCCAGTTTCACTCAGCAGGAGGGAATTAGATTGAATGACTGACCTCCTCGGTGCCTCCCAGTTCCCAAACTCCACAGCTGCAGGAGCCGGATGAGGTGACAAGAGAGCAGAAAATGACTCTGTGCCTTTAGAAATATTTTAGACTTGCTGTGGCCACTCATTACCCCCAACCAGATGTGGACCCCAAAATCAGAAAGAGAGACCCCATGCACAGCTGGGGGCTAGCTAGACCCCTCTGCGTTCCCAGAGCCTTCCATCCTATGCCTCTCTTTGTAGCACGTTCTGCCTGGCTTTCCTCCCAGAGGTGGCAGAACATCAGAGGTAGTCATGGGGCTGGTGTGAAGCTGAAGACGCAGACGCTGAGATCCAGGATAAACCCCATCTGATTTGGGGGCGACTGTGAGCACACAGGGCACCTGCTGAGGGTCACTTGCTCCTGGTCTCAAGATCAAGGAGCCAGCTATGAGGATCTCATCTTTGCTCCCTTAGTGAAGTCTGCAACACCCTCTAAGCAGGGACCTACACTGAGTTGCTACCTGCATCAAGCCCTAGCTGTCTCCAACATCCAACTGCCCCTGCATCTTCCCACATGTCCATTCCCAGTTGGCTCCCATGCCCAGTCCCAGATGCCACCTTCCACCCCAGGACCCACAAGCTGAACCCCTTTTCCTTCCTGTCTGTCTCCCTCCTCCCACCATTCTTCAAAGGAGGTCTGTCCTCCTCACTCAGTGGGCCTGAAAGAAACCAGGACTCAGTCAACTCGTGGCCCCTCCTGTTCCCTGGGACCTCACTCCCACCAGTTACCTCCTGGGGGCACTTAAGGATGTTGAGGGTCCCAGTGGGGTGCCCTGCAGTAGCATGGAGCATGTGCCTATGCCAGGAGAGAAAAAGTCCTCATGCTGCAGCTGCCCTGCCCACAGTTGCACCCATTTCACAGATACTGTCCCCTGCCAGGCATCCAGAGACACAATGATGATGGAGGAAAAGGAAGAGTCACCAGTGTGTCTGGGGACCTCATAACAGGGTGGAGGAGGCTGCCTTGGGGAGGGCTAGATGTGGGGTAGGGGAGAGAAGCCCACAATAACGGACACTCTTCCTGCTGTCCTGCCCCTCCCTTGCCCCTCAAGGCTCTCAGTGCCAGGATGGCTGAGCTGGAGGAAGGAGGAGGAGAATAAGGGGGGAAGAGAATGGGAGGAGGAGGAAGAGGGAAAAAGGAAAAAGGGAAAAAGGAGGGGGAAGAAGGGGTGGAGGGGGAAGAGGAGGAGAGAAAGCGGGAGGGGGGAACTGGAGGGAGACTTATCACCAGCCTGAAGCTGTGAGAGAGGCCCCAAAGGGTCAGGTATGAAGGGCACCACTGGCTCTCAACGGTGACAAATGTTCCTGGCATTTTCCTGAGGCCGCCAGGCTGGGCCCTCCGGGAGCTGCGTGGAGCAGAGACCCAGTTTGTGCCTCTGGAAGCCAGAAGCAGCCACCGGGATCTGAGACCTGGAGAGACTGCATCGTGGAGAAAATGGGGGTGGAGGGGTAGATTTGAGGCCAGCAAGGTCCTCATGCCATAGGGGATGGGTCTTGGGGAAACCATCAGTGTCCAGGAGAACTGGGAGAAGAAAGATGAAGGAAAGGGGTACAGAGGGACTGCATGGTGGGGGTTCTCATAAGTTCTCACTGGAGACCAGACACTCCTCTCAGATGAAGATGAGGCTGTCAGTCCCTCACCCCAGCCAGAGCACAGTGAGCAGGGGAATGGGCTCAGTGACCCCATCCTCAGACATGGTCCCCCATTAACCAAGGGATGCCCCAGGTCTGTGCACAGCCTTTTCAAAGACCCCCCAAGCAGGCCATCCACCGAAACTTCCAACCAGGCCATGCGTACTCAGATCCCAAGGAGAAAGAAACCCTGCATGCAGAGCCAGAAGGATTGCGTCCAAATCGGGTTCACCATGTGTCCCCTGTGCGACTACGTTCCTAAAATTTCTCTATCCTCAGTCTCCATAAAACGCCATGCGCCCTGTCTGCTCCCCAGAGTCAAGATTCAAAGATCAAATAGTCTGCGTCCACAAAGCCTCTTAATCACAGGGAGAAAACCAAAAGGCCCCTGGGGCCTGAGTCTGACAACCAGTTTTTCCTTCCTGCTTTCTCTCCACCCCAATCCCCATGCCCTGCCTTTTGTTCCCCACACATGTCCAAGCCCACCTCAAATGTGGGAACAGAAAGATGATTTCACTGTTTCCCGTAAAACACCTAGGACAATGTTTCCCACATCAGTGGAGCTCGACAAATGGATCATTGATTCATTAATCAAGACTAGAGCCCAGGGAGACTGTGACTCCCAGGCGTTTCCCCTAACACTGACTCAACTCCAGATCAAAGGGGAACCGAGTGTGGCTGCAGGGGGGAGCACTTGGTTCCTCTACTTGATCCATTCCAGGATGAGGAGAAGCACAGAGGACAGGGCCTCCCTGAGTCCACTACTTAGCACTTCTGCCAAACCTCAGGCACTTTGGGGAAGCCTCAGCTTCCCCATCCATGCTATGGGGAAAATGTTAGGACCCCACACCCCCTAGGTGTAAAGACACCAAGACAAGCAGCAATGGAGTCATCTGCCTGCACATTTCAAGTGTGTACTGTTGGCACAATTACTGGGATTACTGAAGGCAGCAACTGCGATTATTGCTATTATTATCGATGGCTAAATCACCATCATTTGGGGGTTTTGGTCTTTGGGTATTGATTTCCCACTAGCATGGAGGGGAGCTTGAAGGAAGCCAAGGAGGGAAGGTGCCCAAGGGAGAAAAAACGTGATCGCCCCCTGCCTCCAAAGTAGTCCACGGACTATCCAGCCCTTCGGTGGCATGTGGCGCCGGGAGGCACAGAGCAGATCTGCACCCTTATGGCGCCAACCCAGCGGAACGGGTTCGAGTGATTACCAACGAGGCCCACCTGCCGTGCTCAGCAACAAAGCTCGGCGGGAAGGTAATTGTCCGGAACTTGAGTGCAGGGGAGGACACAGCAGGCAGGGAACGCATTCAACATGTTTCCATGAGGAGATGCCGGCAGGCAGGGGGACACGAGTGCTGGTATGGATGGGACCTCCCAGAATTGCACTGGACCAAACTCTTCTAGATCTGCCTCTCACACATCGCAAGTTAACGCCACCCACCTGGCGTTCTCTCATGAGTCTTCATGCCAGGCCATCTCTTGATGCTGCACCCCAACATAAGCAGGTCCTGGACATGGAGCCCTCTGTAGCATTGATGGGGTATGTATGGGCTGGCCAAGGTGGGTGTGAACACATTCATCCATTCATCTCCACACTCAGGACAGATCTTTCAGGCAAGGTTACAAATGGAGAGAAAGTGGATGCCTGCACTAGCCTAGGACAGACTGAGGTTGGATCCCCTGGTATCCCATATGATCCCCCAAGCCAGGAGTAATTTCTGAGTGTATAGCTAGGAGTAACCCCTGAGAATCAGCGGGTGTGGCCCCCCCAAAAAAAGTGGAAATGCATGTATCCTTCTTCCCCAGGGGAGAGGAAGTGGGAGGCCTACTGACAGGCTTGGCTAGGCTGGGCAGGCCCACAGAGCTTGCAGGGTTGCTGGATATAATCAAGGGAGAATTTGCAGAGCACCCCATGTTCTAGTCTTGAAGGATGCATGTACACATGTACTGTACGTATCTGTATTAAACGCCATCCCGAGTTTCATGCACACTCATAACCTCATACACCCTTCAAAAGAAATGGGGAAATGGACTGTATTATCTCTACCCAGTGGGGGAGACCACAGAGGAAAGAATGGCTCAGTCCTTTGCAGAAAGAACTTCCTATCTTGGATCACCTCTGCTATCTCCAGCAGGCAAAATCAGCAACCCTTGCCTGCCTCTGCTCCCTGTTTATAGCAAAGGTCTGCTGTGGCCCCTGGAGGGACTTTGCAAACCTCCTGGTCTGACCATGCACTTGGTCCTACTCAACCTCTGCCTGAGAAGTCAGGGCCCAAAAGGGGCAGCGCTAGCATTTCTGGAAGCTCTTGGAAGCAGGGGCGAGTACATTAGCTCTGGGAGGCTGCTTCCAACTGGCTCCCTCATTTCCCAGCTGCGATCAAGATGTGAACCTTGGAGCCTCCCTCGGCTGCCGCATCGACAGAGTAGCGGCGATAATAGCATCGACTTTATAGGGCTGCTGGCATTTTAAATAAGACGCATGAGACGATAGCACAGGACAACGCCCATGCAAGAGTTTAGTCTACGCTAGCTAATATTCAAATCCCAACTCAGCCCGGCTCATTCCTGCGAGCAGGGAGCAAGCCTGTTTTGATTCCCAGGCACTCATTTACTCTTGCAAGGAGTCCATCCCAGCCCCCTTTGTTGTACTCAGCGAGGAGTCTTGGAGCACCTTATGAGCGGGAGCTATGAGGCTGCACAAGATTATAGATTCCTTGTCCTTGAAGAATTCATGGCCAGTAACAACCCACCTGTGTCCTGCGTGGGACAATGACATGTGCACGCACAGATACATAGAGTGTTCTCTGCCCCTGAATATGTGTCTGGAGCATATTTTTAATTTTTTGGTTTTCGGGCTCACACCCAGCAGAGTTCAGGGGTGACTCCTGACTATGCACTCAGGAGTCTTTCCTGGTGGTACTCAAGGAACCATATGGGTGGCCGGGGATCAAACCCAGGTCAGCCATGTGTAAGGTATATGCTCTACCCACTGTGCTATTTCTTGTTTGGAGCATTTAAGAGTCTCCTCAGCCACACTGTCTGACTCAACAGCAATCAAAGCCTATGCTGCAAGGAAGCTAGTACAGGGGTTCAATCCCCAGCACCACATGCACCCCCATGCATCACTGAATATAGTCCTGAAGGTTCCCCAGGATGGCTGGGGTGGCCCCACTGGTTCCCAGCATCGAAGAGTCTGAGCCATATCGCATCCTCAGACACTATCAGTGAACTGCCTGCTGGTTGGCTAAGTCTTGCCAAGAGTGGCCCTGGTGACCTCGTGAGCATTGCATGGAAGCCTAGAGTCATAGTACAGCAGGTAGCACATTTGCTTTGCACATGGCCAACACAGGTTAGATTCCTGACTATTCCAGAGCTCTGCCAGGAGTAATCCCTGAGCCCAGAGCCAGGAGTAAGCCCTGAGCACCACCAGGTATGACCAAAGAATAAAGTCCAGCAGGGCAAAGAGACTGTGTAGGGGTTAAGGTGTTCAGTGGCTGTGAGCTTCTGAAAACACCAAATCCAGTTTGGTTGGTTGGTTGGTTTTTGGTTTTGTTTTATTTTATTTTGGTTTTGGGCCATACTCAGTGGTATTAGGGGTTAGTCTTGGCTCTGCCCTCAGATATTACTCCTGGCAGGCTTGGGAGGCCATATGGGATACTGGGGATAGAACCCAAGTTGGTTGCATGCAAGTAGTCAAATGCCCTCCCCTCTGCGCTATCATTCCAGCACCCAGTTTGTTGTTGTTGTTTTAATTTCTGGGTTTCCCCAACACAGGCTGAGCTCCAAGTTCCCTGCTTGCTTGTTTTGTCCAAAGCATTGAGAAAAGTCTCAGTCACAGAGTAGGTGCTAAATGGACTGAAAAATCTGGAAACGCGGCCTGTTATCTGCACGAGCTAAAGCTGTGGGCACTGAGACTCCCCGTTTCTGCAGCAAAAGGGGGTGACCTGGGAACATGTGGGTTTCATAGCCTCCTAGTGATGGTGGGGGCCGTTCAGAGGCAGCCTTGGAAGCCCCCACTTTACAGTGTCCTGACAGCAGGCAGATGAGGCGAGGACACAGGAGACTTTCAAGACATTCTTGTCCTGGATAAAGGACAGCCCAATGCCACCGCCGGCTACATCAGAGCCCGGTGGGAGGCAGGGAGCCAGGCTCAGGCTTATCACACATCCTAAGGGGACAGACGCAGAAAAGGAAAGGACATGGACGCTGCAAGCAGGGACCTTTGCTCAGACATGCAGAACAATCCAGAGTGACCAATATCACCCCTGGCCCGGGGCCAGCACAGAGAGGCCCAGGAGGATGCAAAGAGAAATAAAGTAACTCGGTGGTGGCACCTCTCAGAGTTGGTGGGCACACCCTGCTCCCTTGCTCTCTGGCACCTATTTGTGGGCTACCACAGGTCAGTTCAGAAGCAATAGAAGATGTAGGAAACTCAGGGTCTTCCCTCGGGGGAAGTATCTGCTGGTTGTCTTGGCAACCCTGGGGGATGTGCTGATTCTGGTTCAACTAGAGTTCAAGTCCAGAGAAGGGAGTACACATGTGAGTTGATATAGGGGTTCCTTAGAGTCTGGGATGACCTGGTGGGCCACCATAGATATGATCCCAGCTGGTTTGGGGGTTCCCTAGGACTCTGTGGGCAGGACCATTCACCCAGAACCCATGATCAGTTTGAATTCATCCCTGTCACAAGAGTCCACACACGAGCGCAGCATCATTAGAGCTATTTATAAAAAAGACACTGGAGTCTGGTATGAAGGGCCATGGCGCAGGTCTTAATCAGGGCGATGCGAGTAGGGATGGCCTGACTCAGCACCAGTGGGCTCGCCTTGAGGGTCCATGCAGATAAAGCAGATTTACAGGTTGTTCTGTGGGCTGGAAGGAGAAGGAAAAAGAGAATAACTGGGCTGCAGTCCAAGAGACTGGGGTCAAAGGGATGGTATCAGAAGGAGTTCAGGGGGCTGGAGACATAGCATGGAAGTAGGGCATTTGCTTGCATGCAGGTGGTCATTGGTTCAAATTCCAGCATCCCATATGGTACCCTGAGCTTGACAGGAGGATTTCTGAGCATAGAGCTAGGAGTAACCCCTGAGTGCTGCCAGGTGTGACCCAAAAACCAAAAAAAAAAAAAAAAGATGGTGTTCGGAAATGCCTATGCACCAGGGCCTCAAGTGATGGCATGCTTGTTATGCAGCTGGGTGAAAGAGGCACAAACAATGAGGAACCTACTCAATCAATAGTGCTCAGCTGGAAGCTACAGACTCTGCCCCGTGCAAAGGGTCCGTTAAGTGCAGGAAAGTGGCATTCCGTCAGGGCAACCCAACATTGCCCTGTGAGGGGCTGATGTCCCTGTTCCCTCTATTGCCACTTATTAGTGCAAGTCACAGACATGGCCATTAGGATGCCTGCTTCCCTGCAAACAATGGGGAAAGGGGTGCCTGTCTTTGCAGCTCTTTCCACAAAGGGGAATTACTGCCTGTATGTGCACCCCCTTACCCCTGCTCCTCCACTGCCCCTTCCCTTCAGCTTCTCTTTTCCCATGTCCCTGACCCCAGATCACCACCAACTGTCTTTGTTTGGGGAACAAGTGCCATAGAGCCCTCCCAGGTACAAAAGAGGGGATACTCTGTCTTGGTCTTTGGGCCACCAGGAAACTTCCTGTAGGAACAGCAGCCCAGTGAATGCTGCTGTCCATGGTCCTAACTTCAGCCTCCCCCTCAGGGACTCCCCAGACCCAATGCTCTGACAGCAAGGCTGCCTGGAGGGAAGAATCCTGGCCATCCCTGGGGTACCCTAACACAACCTTCACAAGCCTTTTCCTTAGATGGGAAGCCTGTGGCTGGGCAAAAAATAACTGGCATCATAAGATCAGTTCCATCACTCCACTGCTGCTTTGGAGCTGAAAGCATCACTGCCTGACCATGGGGCCTGGAGGGCTGTGGAGGTCTAGCAGGGTGAATAAGGGGCATTTGTGTCTGACTGGGGATGAAGCAGATGGGGGACAGGAGGAAGCTTCTGCTGAGATGGGAGGGAGAGAAAATATGTGTTGGAGAAAGTTCAAAGCATCATCTACAGGAGGATAGGCATGACTAACCATAAAGTCCTGCATCCATGTCAAAGGGAGCCAGCACTGGCCAGAGGATCAATATGATCAACCACATATCCATGCTCCCATGTACTGGGCACCCAAGGGAGCCAGCAGTAGCCACTGGCTGGATCCCAGTAGCAAATAAAGAGAATTGTGCTGGGTTTAAGAAATGCCTCCAGGACATGAAGTCCCGGACATGTATCATATCCTCAGGGCTTGAGTGCCCAGAAATGTGGCTCTCTTGAGGTCTTAGACAGAAGAGGGATACCAGGGCACTGGTCCTCAGCTCAAGTGCTGGAGTTAGGATGCATTTTGCTTTATAAAAATTCAAAAGCATGTTACCATGTGTGCCTTTGGGGCTTGTTTGAGAGACGTGCATGACAACATTGACCTTCAAAACAGGGGTGTTGGAAAGCATTCTAGTACAGAGGTTAAGAAACCTACTTTGCATGCAGAAGACCTAGTTTGAATTTCTGGCACCTCCCTGTGGTCCCCTGAGAACTGCCAAAAGTCACTCCTGAGAAAAGCGCTCAGAATATGCCATGAGCACGTTGGCGTGTGGTCCCCTCAAAATTCTAAGAGGGGAGCTCTGAAGACAGCTCAAAGGGTTGGACACAGGCCCTTGACCCTAGTCCCCAGGACCATGTGGCCTCCTGGGCATGCTCCAGTGTGATCCTATTATCCCCCAGGACCACTACATAGCCCCTAAATATAGCCTAAGATAAGTAAGAGAAGACCTGTCTCAGTTCATCCAGAGCTCATCCATCCTAACCCCTCCAGAGTATTCTGTCCTCCATTCTTCCACTATCTTCCCTTGGTTTTGTGTTGCTCCCAAACCACGTGTCCTCACCCTCTGAGAGCCAGGGGCAGCCAATATGACACATGTTAGGAGGCCCAAAAGTAGTGAGACATGGGAGAAAAATGTAGAAATTCAGACCGGAGATACCCTTGGGGACCCCATGACCTCTGCCTTTGTCTACCCTCTAACCTTAGATGGGCCTCTACATGCAGACCCACAGCTTCTTCCCTCCTTGGAGGTGGGTCCTGGGGAACCCCCCACCCATGATGCCTTGGGGACACCAGCTAGTACCTCACTAAGTGGTACAGAGGGAGAACTGAGCAAATGGAGGTTTTCCTCCAGCAGATGGGGCCAACCCCACCCCTAAACCAAACGTGAACGCTCCATAACCTTAGGGTTGTGCCAGGGTGCTGCCCCCTGCAGGTCACATCTGTCAGAGCAGCAGCATACAGAGGGCAAGGGCCCAAAGGAACTCAATAAACTAAACGCTTCTCAAGAACTCCAAGACCAAAGAGAAGAGGATGAGAGGCAACTCGGGGTGTTTGGGAACCCAGAGCTGAAGGCACATTTCTTCAGTGAAGCCACAGATAGGAAAGAAGATTGAGTCACCAGAGGCATAGCACCCTATCCGTCACAATCCCTCCAACACATGCCCCACTGCATCCACTGCCTCAGCACCCAGGTCTTCATATAGAGATGGTCCCAGGCACCTTACAGCTCCACCTCCTGCCATCTCCCTCAGGAACCTGATGGGTCCTTTTCATAGATGGGAAAACTGAGGCTTAGGGGTCTGAGGGGCAGTACCCTGACATGAGTATAGGAATTTTCCCTGGAATCTCCCCACCCTTATTCTCCAGAGATTTCTGGCCAGAAACTTCTTGGCCTTCACCCAAGTGAAGACAGCTTTTGAGAACCCACACACTGCCTGAGGGCCATGACCAAGACTGGCATCATGCCAACCACCCTGTTTCGACAGAACCCACTAGAGGAGAGGGGCCTTTCTCCCAGGGGAGGGAGCAGCTAGAGCTTCAAAGGTTCCTGGGTTCATTACAGAAGCCACAAACCTGTTTCCTGGAGTAAGCAGGGATGGGGACTGAACCACACAAGGCCAGAAGCACCCTCCTGGCCTAGTCTCAAGGTTCCCAAGATTGGATGAAGGTGGTCAAGGCCAGACTTGGCCTTCTTTTGTCCCCCTTCTGTCTGAGCAGCACGCCCTAGCTCTGGGGCTTTGGGAACAGTTGGCATCAGAAACTGGGAGTACCCGTCTGCCAGGGCAGGAGCTCTGATAATCTCCTCGGGTAGATACCTGTTTAGAGCCTATCAGTCCACTTATCCCCAGAAAGTTCATCCTAGTGAAGAGCCTGGAGGAAGGATCTGGAATGTGAGATTACTCTTGTGAGGAGCTTGAATAAGAATTCTGGAACGTGAGACCATCCTATTAAGAAACTTGTGGGAAAGTTTTAGAATGTGACTATGCTCATGAGGAGCTTGAAGGAAGGTTCTAGGATGAGAAACCAACCTCATGAGAGCCTGAAGAAAAGTTCTAAGATATAATACCATCCTTGGTCTGAGCCAGTATCAAGAAGGTTCTAGTCTTTGTGTGATCAAAACAGTCTCTGTAGTCATTAAGATTTGATCCAACTAGGGGATAAGCAGGGTGAGCTAGGTGAACTCGGGGGCCCCTAAGGAACCTGATGTGAAGTCCCTGGTCTGACCATGGGAAGACCTATGTCCACACAGTCTCTGGACTCAACCCTCCACGGCCCTGACATGACCCCATCTTCAGAGATGTCTCGTGTTCTCTGTCCAGCCATAAGAAAACCACTTCTCTTTGTTTTAGAAACATGAAGTCAGATTCCTCCTGGGGTCAAACATTCGCTTCTCCTGGTCGATGTTCCCTGGCGCGTGGTCTGGTCTCATCTGTCACCTGCACACAGACAGGGAGGGAGACAAAACCCCCTTTTCTGGGGGCCTGCCAGCAGTCCGCTAGATCAATAGCCCCTGTAAAGACTCCGAGAGAGACACATACATAATATTTTTATGTGATTCCCCAAATGAATTCTTTGTTAAAGCATCTTTTTTTGGGGGCACTTTGAAATAATTAAAGTCTTCCATCAAATTATCCTGGAGATCTCTTTCCATGAAAAGCCTTTAATTTCATCCTCCTTAATGCAATTCTATCCCGCCAGATGAACTAGGCTTTTTCTATTTCTTCAAATATTGTGCTGAGACCTTTAGCAGAGGAAAAATGCAAGCTGAAGAGAGGCTGGACAGACTGACCACTGAAGCCCAGAGGACCGCCAGGGGGTCACCTTGGGGGCAAGCCCTCCCCTCCTTATACTGCAGCCTCTCCCCCACAAGCCAGGCCACATCTGACCGGACTCACCCTCCACCTGCCCAGCCTCCCCAAAACACACTTTTACCCCTCCCAAGCACACAGTTTGGAAAAAGGCATAATCCACCAGCTAGGTAGAACATTCATCCACCGAAATTATGTGTGACCTCCACTGGGCAGATGTGGTTGAGCAAAGGAAGTGAGATCTCTAGGGAAAGAGCACTCCTCAGTGCTGAGGAGTGCATCAGCCATGACCCTAGGCTCCGATGTCCCGCCCCACTAAGTAGACCATGCCCCTCTCAAGACCACACCCCACTAGAGGCCCTACCCCCCCAAAAGGCCATTCCTTTTCCCTGCTCCACCTCCAGCCCAGCACCCCTGCCTGCCCCATTTCTCCTAGGCTATCACCCTTTCCCCAGAATTCTCTCCCAGTTGCTTTGGCTGACCACACTATGAAATTAGAGTCTATTTTTACATATCGATTTTAAATGCCGCTTCGAGATTGCTGGTCTCTGATTTCCAAACTGGGAGCATTCCATCTCCAGGCCCAGCACTGTGACCTTCATACACTCAGGCTCTACAATTTTATGCCCTTCCTTTCTTAAGGGCTCTAGAGGGCGAGAGATGTGTTGTTTCAGGGTCCCGGAACAAGAGAAGAGGGTCAGAGCCCAGTGCAATTCTCTGTGAGTGTGAGGCCTGTGCTAGATTCTACAGTGCTGAAATCTGGATGACTTTCCCACCTCCCTTTCCTCCCCTGCCAGCTCAAGAGGGGCTGAGTGACCAACAGAAGAAGCTAGAAGCTGAGTGGTCAGCACAGAGAGGTGGGCAAGGCAGCCATCCAGGAGCAGCTGCAAGCCTAGGAGTTCAATGGGAGGAGAGTGACAAGGGTAATCAACAGCTGTTCTGGGAGGGAACAGAGCGATGGCACAGCAGGTAGGGCGTTTGCTCTGCATGTGGCCAACCCGGGTTCGATCCCCAGCATCCCATCTGGTTACCCAAGGCTGCCAGGAGTAATTTCTGAGTGCAGAGCCAGGAGTAACCCCTGACTCCGGTGTGGGTGTGACCTAAAACAAAAACTAACAAACAAAAAAACAACCAGTTTGAGAGGGTGGCCTTGGCCCCTGGTTACCACTTATGCACTGCCCAAAGACATGGACTGGGTTGGCACCTGGCTCCCTGGGCTCTGGGCACCAACACCACCCCCAGGGAGCTGCGGCGGGCACGCTGAGATGTTGGATTTTGGCATCATTATTGCAGTGACAATTTAATCATTTTAAAACACAAGCTTGCATGCGCGCTAATGAAGAAAGAGGCTCTTTTCCATATTGTTTGTGCCATCTGTGAGCAATTTCTACATTAGCCTCTAGAACAGCAAAATGGTCAACAGTGGTGTGGAGGGAGAGGGAGGAAAGGGTGAGGGGGGAAGGGACAAGGCAGGGAGAGAAAGGAAGAAGTGAGGAGAGGAGAGGTAAAAGGGGTAATGCAGGGAGAATGAGGAAGGGCTGAAGCAGAGAAGCAAGTGGAAAGAGAGAGGAAGGAGAGAGGTAGAGGGAGGGAGAACCAAGGTTGGATGAGGCTGGAAAACCCCTCTGAAGGTAGACCCTATCCTGTGGTCATGGGGGAGACCGCCTGGTCTCTGAGGTACCCTCATTCCCATTGAAAGGGGCATCATGCCTGAGCATTGCTGAAAGTTGAAAGGAACTAGTGAACAGCAGCGTGATTTTCAAATGTAGAGGTCCATCTACAGAAGTAGATTCCTGAAACCAATTTGTTATATGACTATCAGTATTTTGGGGGGGGGGCACACTTGGTAATGCTCAGGATTTACTCCTGACTATGCACTCAGAAATCGCTCCTGACTTGGGGGACCATATGGGACGCCAGAAATTGAACCTAGGTCCATCCTGGGCAGCCACATGCAAGGCAAACACCTTACGGCTGCACCACTGCTCAGCCTTACAATCAGTATTTTTGTTAATGAAGTAGTAGAATGGACAGTGTGAGAGAGAACTATGGTTTGCTACTGAGAGAGACTAGGATGGTTCAGAGAAACCTCACATCAGGGATCCCCACAGCACATCCTCCCCATCCAAGGTCAGGAAGTTTATTCAGGGAGCAAAAATCTCCCGCTTTGGAGGATGGAAGGTCTGAGCTCAGAGAAGCACAGAGATGAGGTGTTGGAAACACAGGAGAGAAGGCCAGGGTGCTTGCAGAGGGTCCCCTAAACAGGCTTGCCTTACTCCAGAGTCACACCTGACTTTGTGTGGTAAAAGCAGCAAAGCTGGAGTGGTGGGGCTTATCCTGGGACAATCTGCGTGACCCAAACACTACCACACCTCTCCAACTCAGAGCAGGAGGAGGAAACCAAAATCCAAAGGCAACAAGCCCTTTGCCATGATTATTTAGATTACTTACAACTGTACCTGGATAACAGCAGAGGCATCTGCACTTCCAGTTAGAGCAAAGGCAACTTGTTCCAGCCCCAACTTCTCCTGGGCTGCAGGTACCCTCCCTCTCCTGACTTCTGACCACATCTGGGTGTTCCTGCTAGGTCTCTGAGTTTCCCTAGTGCCTACCTAAGTCCAGGAGAGGGGTTCTGTCCCAACAAGTTCCCCTTGCCGAGAACATCTCTCTCTTTCTTTCTCTCTCTTTCTCTCTCTCATCTTTCTCATATCTTTCTCTCTCTCTTTCTCTCTCTCTCTCTTCCTCTCTCTCTCCCCCAGTTCCATTGATTTAGCCTGTGGGCCTCAGCACTGGCAGAGCAGAAAATGGGTATCATAGGAACATGTCAAAGGGGTCCTCAGGTGGACCAGAGAAAGAGCACATCGGTAGTAGGGCATTTGCCTTGCACTCAACCAATCCAGGAAGAATGGTGGTTCAAATTCTAGCATCCCATATGGTCCCCCGTGCCAGGCAGGAGCAATTTCTGAGCGTAGAGCCAGGAGTGACCCCTGAGCATTGCCAGATGTGGTGCAAAAACAAACAAAAAGAAAGGGGAGTTCTCAGGTGCACATGGAGATGGAGGACAGATTTGTGTGGGAATCCCGTGGTATGCCCATAAGAGTTTGCTTTCAAAAAGGCCCAGCCCTTAGATAAAGCCCTCTCCCTGTCAGAAGCTAATAACTTGATCAACAAGACTGGACTCAAAGTTGCTGAGCCACAGTGGCATGAATAGGTTGATCCTGTTAGATTGAGGCTGAGGGGCTCAGCCTGCCTTGCCCAAATGCCGTCCGCAGCCTCCACACCCCAACCCTGCCCGTAGCATCATCTCTTCCCAACCCTCTCTTAATCCTGTCTCTGTTTTCCCAAAGATGATCGTGATTTGGTGTCAACACCTACTCTGCCAGGTCCTGGCAACATCCCTTCTCAGTCTTTGGGCAGGACACAGGAGAAGAATCTGGGGGATCAGAGAGTGCTGCAGATGGGGGGCAGGTTTCCCATATCCAGATAAGAGTAATAGGGAAAAAGGGGGAGACCATGATGACAGCCCAAGAGCTGGGGTAAGACTGCAACTCCAGGCCCAACTCCCCCTGTATCAATGATTTTCTCTCTCTTTTTTTTTAGCAGTTTACTTATTTATTTATTTATTTTGTTTTTTTTTTGGGGGGGGCCACACCCGGTGATGCTCAGGGGTTACTCCTGGCTATTTGCTCAGAAGTCACTCCTGGCAGGCACGGGGGACCATATGGGGAACCGGGGGATCAAACCACGGTCCATCCTAGGTTAGCGCAGACACCTTATCTCCAGCGCCACCACCCGGCCCCCCTATTTATTTATTTATTTATTTATTTATTTATTTATTTATTTATTTATTTATTTATTTATTGGTTTTGGGGCCACACGAGGCAATGCTCAGGGGTTACTACTGGCTCTGTGCTCAGAAATTGCTCCTGGCAAGCTCAAGGGACCATATGGGATGCTGAGAATTGAACCAGGTCTGTCTAGGGTTGGCTGTGTGCAAGGCAAATGCCCTACCACTGAGCTATTTCTTTAGCCCCAGTGATTTTCTCTTTTGCTTTCTTAAAAGGGGCCAGGAGAGAGACCAGGGATTGAGGTACTTGCCTTGCAGGGGCCAATCCCTATTTACACCTGGCACTGTACCATCTCCTGGACCCCACTGGAAGTGAACAGAGAGCCTAGAGCATCCCCTGAGCACTGCCGAACCTATGTAAAACCCTGGCTGGCCCTGGCAAAGGTGGCTGATTTATTTCACATGCACTGACTGGGTCCTTTTACCCTGGCCTTGGGTCACACCTGGGACATAGATTTTGGAGTCCCTCAGAGAAATCTTGGAGCATGCAAATTCACCCCTAACCAGGCAACCACTTGTCCAGCTTCCCACGTAACCAGGTGTAGGGTCTAAGAGACAGTCCCACAAATCCTGAGTATAAGAATGGCCCCTGGCTGAGGTCCAGACCTGGGGGCACTGATGTCTGAAATCAGCAGTTAACCCTCTGCCCTCTCCCTGTCTCCCAGGATTTCTGAGCCCAAAAGGCCACTAATTGAGTCCCCCTGCTCTCCCACAGTGGGCAACCCCTAGTTGCAAGGAACCATGGGGTGCCTGTTGGGGTTCTGAGCACTCTCCCATACAAATGAGGGGTACAGTCTCTCCTAGATCTTTAACCCGCCAAATCCTAATGACAAAGATGGTTCTGGCTTTCAGAGAGTGGGGGACCTACATACAGTGGGGCAAAGGGATTCGGGTCCCACAGGACAAAGGCTCCTGTGTTGGGGACTTAAATTAAAGTCTCCCCATCTCCGACTGCTCCTCCCTCCAGGGGCTCTCCAGCTTCAGGCGCCAGGAAAAGGGCGCTTCAGGGAAGAGGCCCCGGGGCCCTGCCTGGAGCTATAATCACAGTGCCCGAGGGGAAAGACTTCGTGCCAAGCCCTGCAGGCAGACAGTGCCAGCCGGGCCCCACGGGTGGAAGGCACAGTTCAGAGAAGTCTCCAGGTGCAGAAGCTGGCATGCATGGCTTCCTAAGAGAGGGGAGAGCTGGTTGGGCCCTGTCAGGCCATGCCAGGCAGAGACAAATTCATCCAAGAGCTGAGGCTAGAAGTCTGGAGCCAGGTTTTTAGAGGCTTTGTCTACTGGGCTGGGGACCTTGCAACTCCAAAGTCGGGGAAGTCAAGACTTTGAACACGTTCGAACTCACTGGGCTGGAGGTCTACACAGCTGCTTAGTACTGAAGAGGGGGTGGCTGGATGGCCCCTCAGATCTCCCCATTACATGCTGTGACAGGTCTAACCAGTCCTGGATCATCTGCTGGCTGGGGTCAAGGGGTCCGGAGAAGCCAGGGACCTTCAGACATCTAGAATGTTCTTTACTCGGAGATCATAGGGACCTCAAATTTCAGGCTGTGACCAGTGTGGTTTCTGCCTAAAATTCTCTGTGTGCTCCCCACAATCACTACTGGGTCTGGGCCCTGATTCTACTTCTGAGAGAAGCCTCTTCCTCTTTACTGGATCCTCAACAGAGGGTAGGAAGAAGAGGAAGGCAGTATGGCGATGGCAGACAGGGGCAGCAGAGTAGGGGCACAGGGTCTGAGCCTGGGGTGACCAGAAAAGTCATTTCCACAGAGGTGAAACAGAATGAAGAGTCTCTGAATTTACAGGGATTCCCAACTCTGGGCACATGAGCTGATTAAAATCCATGGACCCTGTTTAGTGGCTACAGGTATTAGAGGGAGGGCAAGGGCCCTAAATTAAACCTACTCTACCATCACACACTCATGCCTGGCTACTGTTCTCTGGCCTGTGGTTCTGTTTGGGGTGCTAAGGTCTGTCTTCTGAAAGCTATTCTGCAACCCAGACCCAGGGGAACCCAAGGAGAGTGGGGAACATTAAGGACTCATCCTGAGAGCCTGGTGGACCCCAAACCATGCTCTCCCCAATACCCCACCAATTAGTTCCTCTGGGTCATCCTGTTACAGCTGCATTGGAACCAGAACTCTGAGACATGAGTGTGAAGAAAACCCTGTCACCCCCACCTCAATACTACCCTTTTAGGGAACATCTGGCCTATCATCCCAGCCAGAGTAAGTCTCAGATGAGTTGGGGACTTCCTCCAGCCAAGCTCTGCCCAGTCTCCAGGGCACCTCTGAGGAACAAAAAGAATGTGCTGGGTAGATATGAGCTCCCCTCTGCACCTTTGTCTCCTCTCCCCTTTGCTCCCCCTTTCTTCTTTCTCCCTCCCTCCTCTCCCCTCATTCTTCTCTCCTTCCTCTCCTTCTCTTCCTCCCTCATTTACCCTCTTCTTCCTCCCTCCTTTCTTTCCTTCCTCCTTTCCCCCTCTCTCTCTTTTTCCCCCTTTTCTCTATTCTCTCTTTTCCTCTCCTCTTCCTTCCCTCCTTCTCTCTCCTCCTCCCTCTCTCTCACCCTCTCTTCCACCCTCCTCTCTCTCTCTTTCTCTGAACCCTTCCTCCCTTTTCTTTTTTTCTCCCTCCCCTTTCTCTTTCTCTCTACCTGCCTCCCCCTTTTCTCTTTCCCTCCCTCTGCCCCCAGCTCATACACCTGGTCAATACCCCCAATGCTATTTGCCTTGTACATTCTCTTCACACATCAGCCTGACACAGATTAAGAGGATTAAAGCTCATGGAGAGCTTTGTCTCTCTCCAAAGCTCTTTCCAACACTGGCTAATTAAACAGACGCAATCCCCTTCCTCAGCCTCGACCTGCTTTAAGCTTAGGACCCCAACTGACAAGATCCAGGTTCTAGTCTCCAAAGGGACCCCCAAAAAGAGGATATGAGTGACTTACCCAGGTCATGCGGTGAGGACTCAGCAACCAGCTTGAGTGCCTCTATCCTGAGTCCATTCCACCAGGCCACGCAGACAGTGACGGGTCAGTGTAGAGGGGCACAGTGCCTGGCATGGCTGGTTGGCCCTGTGTGCCACGGAGCATAATGACACTGCTCCTGGGCCAGGCCGTTCAGGACAGGCAGAAGGGCAGATGGTGGAGTGGCCTTGGCCCGCCCAGAAGGCATAGAGATGCCCTCTGTCCCCTCCCTTCATCACAGAGAAAGCCCCAGAGCCAGCCACCAGCCAGCAGGAGGCAGCCCAATTAGCTAGACCACTAATGACTTCCGGAAGCTGAGCTGAGCTCTGGTCCTTTATTAGAGCATCAGGATCTGTCTGCCAGAATCTCACAGGCCTCATGTCCCATCTCTGGGATGTTACTGGTCCACATTTGCAAAAGTTTTTTGTTCCTGAGCTAGGCACGTAGGACTATTTGCATCAGTCTTCATAGAATAGAGAATTGGAAGCTATCAATTAGAAATTAATGACCCAGTAAATAATATTTGCCCCCATGCAGAGGACAGAGAAGCCTTTAATAAGAGTCTTGTTTTCTGGAAGTTGAGAAGGCTGGATGAGGGGGTGGGGGATCTAGCCTATGATACAATGTGATAACAGCTGAAATAAATCGAGAACTCAATCATCATTCAATGAAATACATTCACTTTATCTATTTTTTTTTTGTGGGGATCACATCCAGCATGCTCAGGAGTTATGCCTGACTCTTCACTCAGAGATCAATCACTCCTAGCTGGCTGAAGGGACCATCTCGGGTGCTAGGAATCAAATTTGGGGCAGCCATGTACAAGGCAAACACCCTTCCCACTGTATTCTCTCTCTCTCTCTCTCTCTCTCTCTCTCTCTCTCTCTCTCTCTCTCTCTCTCTCTCTCTCTCTCTCCCTCCCTCCCTCCCTCCCTCCCACTGGGTGCCAAGGAAATACATTCAGACTCTCCTGGAAGTGTTATTATAATGGAGCACATAGGAGTGCTCACAGGTGAAAGATGGCCAACAGGGGTAGATCTGGGGATGTCTCTGAAGGGCTGGTGAACTAATCTATGAAAACAGAGAGATGAAACGATGCCGAGACAAGGCCTTAGAGCAGGGCCAGAAAAATGGAGTGAGTGGGTCAGAAAGGACAAGGTGAGTGGGGCTGCAAAGACAGTGAATGGGCAGAAAGAAGTGGGTAGGACTCTAAAGGGAGAAGCCAGATTGTGTGTGTGTGAGGGGGGGGGGTTATAATGGCTGAGTGGGCAGAGCATAAAGATAATGGGCAGGGCTGTAAAGACAAGGTGGGTGGGGCAGGATCAGGAAAACTGGAGGAGACAAACTGTGATTGGTCTCAAGAGCAGAAGCACTGACTCCATCTTCAAAACGGATGCCTTAAGGGGTCGGAGGGATGGCTTGGAGGTAGGACGTTTGCCTTGCATGCAGAAGGATGGTGGTTCGAATCCCAGCATCCCATATGGTCCCCCGAGCAGGCCAGGAGCGATTTCTGAGCATAGAGCCAGGAGTAACTCCTGAGCGCTGCCGGGTGTGACCCAAAAAACCAAAACAAAAAACCGGATGCCTTAAATCCCAATGTTCAAAATTCCTCCTGCATGGATTCAAATTTATGGATTCACTTAGGCCAAATCTCAGGAAAGGAGGAGCTGGAAAGAGAGGACTCATTGATTTGTCCGTACTGTGCCTAGAGTTAGACCATGCTTTTATTCAATGAGTATTGTTTATCCCAGACTGGCGCTACAGTCCAGAGAAAAATGGGGTACAGATTCTTGCCCTCACTGAAATCAGAGTTGTGGAAGGAGAAACAAGCCAACTCTGGCTCCAAGTCAGATGACTATGCTCATGACCGGAGGATGAGAAGATGTGTGGGTGAATTGACCAGAGTGGGGGCAGCAATTTGATCAGAACAGGTGATGAGTAAGCGGAGACACAAGACAACAGGTAGGAGGGAAGTGTGCAGCTGTACTGGAAAGCAAAGCACGTGTACGGCCACACAGGAAGAAGCTCTGGTGCCATCAATGTGACATCAGCATCTGCTTTGCTCAGCTCCTGAAACCAAACTAGTGTGTCTGAAACACACACACACACACACACACACACACACACACACACACACACACACACACACATGTGCTCAAGCACATGTCCACAGCAATCACTAGTAGAGTGTGTTCAGGGGAGGAGATGTTCATAACTGGGCTATATGTAAGGAAAGGCTCATTCCTGTTTGATACAAAGGGACATCAAAGCCCAGACACACAAACTGTCTCATTCTGACCTGCTGGCTGATCTGCAGGTTGTAGCTAGAGAACTGAATTCAGACCTAAATCCCACTGTGGCTTCCTGAATAGCTGACCTGACCACAGGGACCTCCCCAGCAACAGGAATGACCCAGCAGGTCTCCAAACTTTGTGCTCCAGTCTGGGATCCCCACCCCACACTTCTAATAGCAGCCAGCCAACCTTGCCCTTTCAAGACTTCCTTCTCAAACATTCTCTGAGCATCACTAGAAGGAAACAAGACCTCCCCCTATCCCCCATTCACACCAATGACCAAGCCAAGAGGAATCCCCCATCCAGGAGAGATTACTACAGAGCAATGCAGCAGATCCTTGGGGGCTCCCACAAAGTTTGGGTCCTGCAGGGGTCCAAGACTTTATTCTATGCTCAGTTCACCCTCTCCCTCCTTTGGCCCCTGGGACCCATCTCCTGGGCATGCAACTCCCCAAAGAGAGAGCGACCTCAGCCATCTGCTTCCACATTGAACACTGCCCGCTACCTCTAGTCCCCTCACCCCAACTCCAGAGGAGAAAGAGACCCCAATAGGCAGCCACATGTGGGAAGGCCACCCTCCTCCTCTTCCACCCCAGGCACCCTACACACGGAGCTACCAGCACCTCATTTTTCTACTCGAGGGCTGGGATCCAGTCATGTCACATGCGAGCATGAAGAATCTGGTCTCCCGGTGTGTATTTTGTCTTCATTATGCCACCGTGAAGGTGTTAATATACAACTTACAACATATTAATCACCCCTCTAACTTCCAAATGCTAAATGCATCATTAACATTCATGTTTTCTTCAATTACTTGGCTGTTCTCGGGGAGGGGAGCCCCTCGGTGCCTTACAAAATCCCTCTCCTGTCGATGGCTGAGGATGGTAAAAGGCAGTAGTCGGGCCTCCTCCCACCAGGCACCAGAAGGACAGACCCTCACCCCACCCAGCAGATAGCAAGCACTTCGGGTCAGGCCGAGACTGTCTGGCCAGGAACTAAGAGGGAAAAGGCAAAGGGAGGAGAAGACAAGAGAGGAAGGGGAAAGGCGAGGAAGGAAGAAACCAGTGAAGATCCGAGTGATGTCCCTAGCCAGAGGCCATGGAAGATAAGCCTCATTTTGTAAGTGAGAGAGTGAGTGGCTCTGAGAAGGTCAGAACCAGTGGAAGAAGGGAGTGGAAAAGTAAGGGAGGGCAGGAGGACATGGGGAGGAACAAGGGCAGAGGAAGTGATACATGGAGGGTTGGGAACAGATGTGTGACCATCCACTTCATTGCCCTGCTAGCACCCAAACAGCCCCCACATCCCAAGGACAGGAGAGGGCTGGCGGGGACGGGGGCTCAAGACCGAGAGGGACCAAGAGGCCAGACAGAAGCAAGAGGTGGGATCTGGGGAGCATTCAGGGCTGAGCCTCTGCCCCAGGCCACTACCATTTAGCCCGACTAAATACGATGCATCATTAAAATGTCATTAGCCCGTGGTGCTATCCAAACTTCGCTCAGAATCTGTTACCGGCGCTGGTGGCCACACAATCAATTTGCTATATTGTCTTTCAGCAAATCAAATTCCATCATCTCTGAGCCAGCGGGGAGCAGACCAGCCTGAATATTCGGCAGAGGAAAGGGGCAAAGAAGGGCCCCCGCTGTTGGCCACTTCTGAGCACACAGGACAGGCCTATGTTGTGTGTTTGTGCGTCTGTGTGTTGTCTGTGTTGGTGCTCCCAAGGTCAGTCATTCAGACAGGCAATGCCAGGAGTGAGAGTCAGGGGTATTCAAATCCCCAACATCAGCAATAATGGGGTCAGCTTGCCCCCATCCCCAAGAGCACCTGCGCTCTTCAAGACACACCTGTACACTCTCAAAACCAACCAGCCCAAAGCCAGGAGCTGGACCATGTGGGAAAGCCCAGGGGCTACGGTGTGGCATATTCAGAGTTAAACAGAGTCTGCAGATGGGTGTCCATGTGGGTTCCATAGAAGGCCCTGTGGTCCCCAACTCTTAGCAGGACCAGGCCCTCTTTGCAATTTGCTGCCAGCTGCTCCCCCCATTATGCCCGCCATTACATTCTAGGCTGAGACTCATTCAATTGAGGTGTTCCCCCCAAAACCCTCACTAACCCCCTTCTGCAGAATGGATGAGACTCTTTTAGCTCTCCTTTGACTACTTCCCAACAGCACCAGCCAGTCCGATCACTCACTTCTTCTGGAAACTGCCTCTAGAGCCCCAATGTCCCCAACCTTGCTCTGTCTGCTTTGAACTATTCCTCCACTGACTTACGGGCCTCCTTCATCTGTCTGCCCCGCCACCTTCCCTGTCCCGCTCTCTCCTGGTCATTGATTTCTGCTGTCACTTAGGGGGCTTAGTTGACTTGATCAAGGTAACTTGATACGAGGCCATGATGTCAGCTGCTTCTCCACACATGAGGCCCACGGTCCTCTCGGCTTCTGACAACATGTCTCCCAGAAAGCACTTTA
>PVKC010005967.1:0-32063 GCA_004027635.1 Crocidura indochinensis | reverse complement strand
CCCAGGTTTATTTTTTTCATGAGACCAATATTATTTCTGGTTGGCCAAATATCATGAAACTTTATTGCTGCAAGACACACAAATTGAGTTTTTTTTAAACTTCGAAAGAGTTCCAATAATAGTAGTTAGAAAGGTTATCTTAAAACATATGGCATCATGGCCAGAGTGATAGCATATATGTCAGGTTTTTGCCTTACATGCAACTGACACAGGACAGACTGTCTTTCGATCCCTGGTATGCCATATGGTTCCCCAAGCCTTGAACGATTTCTGAGAGCATAGCCAGGAGAAAATCCTGAGCATCATTTGGTTTGCACCTCAAAAAAAAAAAAAAGAACAAGAAAAGGAAAAACAAAGGAAATATGGCATCAGTGGCATTATATGGCATCAATAATTATGCCATAAGTAAGGAAAGGAGAAGACTCTCAAACACAAAGTTTTTAAAGCTACCCTATGTATCAATTGGTAGCAAGAATATTTTTCTCACACATACCAGAATACTCAAGAAAGCCACCTGGATTGTCAAAGCTTTTAGCAACAGACATGGATGACTCACTATTATGCAGATGTCACATGAGGGCCAGTTAAATATTGTGGTTATAATGAAAATCTCTGGTTGTTTACAATCACGATCATTTCAATAATAAAACAAAACAAAGGTATCCGAGTTCAAGTAATTTGCCTACATGTCAGCAAGATTGCCCTTTCAACAATCAACACTTTTCTTGTGTGCTCTTCATATCTCAACCCACAAATGTGGGTATAAAAGACTCCTCATATCCCTCCTATAAACCAAATATTGAAAATTTGGGCCCGGGAGATAGCATGGAGGTAAGGCGAATGCCTTTCATGCAAAAGGTCATAGGTTTGAATCCCAGTGCCCCATATGGACCCCTGTGCCTGCCAGGAGCAATTTCTGAGCATGGAGCCAGGAGTAACCCCTGAGCACTGCCGGGTGTGACCCAAAAACCAAAAAAAAAAAAAAAAAAGAAAATTTGCAAAGATCTATGGCAAAGATTTCAGAAGCAATGTCAGGTGTCTATAATGTTCCTGAAAGTCCCCCAAATAAGTATTTAGTTCAAATGGAGAATCTGGATATCTCTCCATATTAACCACGATTAAAGAAATTTTTTTTCGTACATGATGTTAGCTGGGGGTCTAAGTTCAAAGATAAAATCCAAAAGATGAAAGACCTTGATATCAGACCTGAAGCCATAAAATACATAGAACAGCACGTAGGCAAAACTCTCCAGGACATTGAGACTACAGGCATATTCGAGGAGAAAATGCACTCTCCAAACAAGTGAAAGCAGAGATAAACAGATGGGAATATATTAAGCTGAGACTTCTGCACCTCAAAGGAAATAGCGCCCAGGATACAAGAGCCACCCACTGAGTGGGAGAAACTGTTCACCCAATATCCATCAGATAAGGGGCTAGTCTCCAAAATATACAAGGCACTGACAGAACTTTACAAGAAAAAACTTCTAATCCCATTAAAAAATGGGTAGAAGTAATGGACAGAAACTTTGACAAAGAAGAAATGCAAATGGCCAAAAGACACATGAAAAAATGCACCACATCACTAATCATCAGGGAGATGCAAATCAAAACAACTATGAGGTACCACTTCACACCACAGAGAATGGCACACATCACAAAGAAAGAGAACAAACAGTGTTGGCGGGGATGTTGAGAGAAAGGAACTCTTATCCACTGTTGGTGGGAATGCCGTGTAGTTCAACCTTTATGGAAAGCGATATGGAGCATCCTCCAAAAAATGGAAAACGAGCTCCCATATGATCCAGCTATACCACTCCTAGGAATATACCCTAGGAACACAAAAATATAATACAAAAACCCCTTCCTTACACCTATATTCATTGCAGCACTGTGTATCATAGCAAGACTCTGGAAACAACCAAGACGCCAAACGAATGGCTAAAGAAACTGTGGTACATATACACAATGGAATATTATGCAGCTGTCAGAAGAGATGAAGACATGAAATTTTCGTACACATGGATGTAAATGGAATCTATCATGCTGAGTGAAATAAGTCAGAGAGAGAGAGAAAAACACAGAATGGTATCACTCATCTATGGGTTTTAAGAAAAATGAAAGACATTCTTGCAATAATAATAATTTTCAGACACAAAAGAGAAAAGAGCTGGAAGTTCCAGCTCACTTCACGAAGCTCACCACAAAGAGTGATGAGTTTGGTTAGAGAAATAACTATGATTTGAACTGTCCTAAAAATGAGAACCTATGAGGGAAATGGAGAGCCTGTCTAGAGTACAGGTGGGGGGTGGGTGGGGAGGAGGGAAATTTGGGACAATGGTGATGGGACCGTTGCACTGGTGATGGGTGGTGTTCTTTACATGACTGAAACCCAAACACAATCATGAATGTAAACAAGGTGTTTAAATACAATATATAAAAAAAGTAAAAACTGGAATCCTCCCCAACTCCTTTTATGATGCTAATATCACACTCATTCCCAAAGATGGCAAAGACAACACCAAGAAAGAAAACTACAGACCAATCTCACTAATGAACTTAGAAGCAAACAAAATAGATACTCAACAAAATCTTAGCAAACCGAATCCAGCTCTTCATCAATAAGATCATACACTATGACCAATTGGTTTTTATCCCAGGAATACAAGGTTGGTTCAACATATGCAAATCAATCAACATCATAGATCACATCAACAACAAGAAAGACAAAAAACACATGATCATATCAATCGATGCAGAGAAGGCGTTTGACAAAATCCAACCCCCTTTCATGTTGGACACTCAGTAAAATAGGGTTAGAAGGAACCTTTTTCAAGATAGTTACAGCAATCTATGAAAAGCCCATAGCCAACATTATCCTTAATGGTGAAAAACTAGAGGCATTTCCATTAAGGTCAGGAACTAGGTAAGACTGTCCACTCTCTCCACTCTTATTCAATAAAGTCTTAGAAGTCCTAGCAATAGCAATCCCACTAGAAAAGGAAATCAAAGGAATCCAAATTGGGAAAGAGGAACCCAAACTATCTCTCTTTGCAGATGATATAATGATATACACTGAAAACCCTAAAGAATCCACCATAAAACTCCTAGAAACAGTTAACCAATACAGCAAAGTGGCTGGATACAAAATCAATACACAAAAGACAGTAGCATTTCTCTATACAAATAACGAAACCCAAAAGAGAGAGATTAAAAATACAATTCCATTTAAAATAGTATCAAAAAATATGAGGTACCTAGGAATCAACCTTACAAGGAAAGTCAAGGACCTATACCAGGGAAACTTCAAAACACTTCAGTATCAGACAAAGGGCTAATATCCAGAATATACAAAGCACTCAGAAAATTGAGTCCCTCAAAAGCAAATAAAGCCATAAAAATGGGAAGATGAAATGAATAGGAATTTCTATGAGGAAGACCAAAGGATGGCCAACAAACACATGAAAACATGCTCACCTTCATTCATCATTAGGGAAATCCAAATTAAGACAACAATGCGGTACCACCTTACACAAGTGAGGATGGCTCACATCAAAAATAATGGAAACAATCTCTGTTGGCAGGGTTGTGTTATGAAAGGCACTCTCATCCACTGCTGGTGGGAATGCCCTCTATTTCAATACCTATGGAGAACAGTCTGGAGAGTGCTAAAGGAACTCAGAATTGAGCTGCCATTTGATCAGCAATTGCTCTCTAGGTATTTACCCACAAGATGGAAGGACATTCATCCCAAAGTATTTGTGCACCCCACTATTTATCGCAGCTCTCAGTATAATAGCCAAATCTTGGAACCAATCTCGATGTCCAATGACAGATGAGTGGATCATTAAGTTGTGGTATCTATACATAATGGAATATTACATGGCAGTCAGAAATGATACAATCACAGACTTTGCAGCAACGTGGATGGACCTAGAGCATATTATGTTAAATGAAGCAAACCAGAAGACAAAAGATAAACACAGAATGATAGCACTATTCTAAAATATCTAGAATAGCCACCAGATATATAACCAAAACCCTACGATTAAATAACAGGGTGTAACAGGATAGAAACCTCAAACACTGTATTAATCACCATATGCTGGGAAGTAGATCCCAAAACAAATGTAAGTGAGTCAACCTGAAGCCCAACTACATACTATATCATAAAGAAACAAGCAACAGCAGAAACAGCAGCATAGAGAGAACAGATATGTAATTATCATTTTACAACAAAGGCCTGTAATAATTTACTAGAGACCTTATACAGGAATACAGGTAAAGATTATGAAGGGAAATTAGTGACTCCAATGAAAACATTTCAAAACATTATGGTTGAATGCCTTAACCTTACCACATTTAAAATAACCTCTCAGTTTTTCTACCCATAGAAGTTCCTGGATACAAAGAAGTGAACATGCTAAGGTGGTACCTCAGTGCTGAGTCACACGATGCACCATATTCAGCTTGCATCATAAAAATGCCAAGATATAACTCTTTAAACTTCCCTTTATCTCTAGATTATGCCTTCTTTTAGGTTCTGAAGACATGATCAGCCAGACCACCGAAGCAACAACTGTGACCTACAGATTTTTACTAAAGGACCTAAGCATTGATCATGTTCAAGCAAACTAACATGCCCTTGCTCTTTTCCCCTCTCCTCTCATTACTTTGTATTTTTGATGCTGTTGTTGTTGTTGTTTAATTGTTGGTTCGTTTTGATTTCCCTTTTTTCTCTTTTTTGTCTCCCTCCACTTCTACCTTCTTCTCCTCATTACCATCAGTTCGAATCAAGTCAAATAGAAACCACATGGTTACCTCTTCTATAGGAAAGGAAAGAAAGCGGATATAAAGGGTGCTGTGGACACTACTCAAAAGGGTAAACACCTATATAGATAGACCTCACTAACACAATGGTTAGTGCTCGAGCCACGAAACCTATACATATCCAAAATTTGAACCATTAGTTTCCTTTCCTTACAAGTACTATCATATCTATCTTTCTGTACTCAGCGGGTCTCTTGCCCTCCCCACCCCTCTACATTAATATATACCAAAGCTAACTTCTATATGCTTATATGGAGGCAAGAGCACACAGAAATAGGAATCTTCCTTAAGAGACAAACCTAAACCACATATAATCCATACCTATACCTATATAGCCCCTCCCATGTAGTATCCCCTCTCCCCCCCTCAGAAGCCTACCACTTCCCACCTTAATCCAAACCCCAACATTCCCACCATATTATAACCCTTCACCCTCAGTTCTTAACCCACTAGGCATCAAGACCAACCTCTTACACCAACGAAGCAGTACCCAGTTCCCAAGGAAAGAGACATCCACTCAAGCTCACACCTCATTCCTGGCAAGAAAATACAACCAACACCCCGACTGACTCAAGCAGTATGACCCTTCTAATCACCTTGCCCTATCGTGGACTATGGCTTAATACCAGATAAGCTCCGAAAAGACTCCCACTGCAAGAACTCTACCCAGGACCTCCCAGCCTGGAGCCCACACCTCCTGAGGTGTGGAGGAAATCTCAAAAGACAATGGGGAAGCCTATGCTATCACCATGAGTACAGACCTAGATAACACTATATCTTATACTGTTTCTCCCTAAATGTAAAATAACCACCTGTATCACTTTCTCCCTTTTTCTTTGTTTTTTCTTTACTCCCCCCTTGTTCATTTTTTCTTTTTTCTCTTTTTCTCCTTTGTTTTTGTGTTGTTTTGTTCTACTTTTTGTGTTTTGATTTCATTTGTTTGTTTTATGCTTCCTTCTGGGTCAGAGCTGGTGGCGCTCAGAGGGTGGTCCTGGCTCTGCGCTCGGAAGTTGCACCTGGTGGACATGGGATGCATGTGGGATGCCGGGATATGAGCCACCATTCTTCTTCAGGATGAACAGAAGCCTTGCCTCATTGCTATCCCTCCCAGCCCCACTTTATTCCTTTAATTACAACTTTTATTCAACCTTTTTTTTCTTTTAAGCAACTTTTTTTATTTAGATATATCTGAGCATATATATTTTTAGTTTTTGTCATGGGTCTGTTTTCTTCTCTCTTCACCCCCAAATCCACCAGCAACGCAATGTAGCACCACTTATTCCTGCATAGGCATACTAAAAATAGGGGAAATCTTACCTGTATAATCAAGCTCTTATCTACTAGGAATAAGAACTTATACTTTATCACAGCACAGGGACATCTCCCACCCTGAATGTATGTCATGGGGAACCAACCTAGACTCCAGGGAATTAGGCACCAACCATCCAGCCTTGACCCCTAGATTCCAGACATAGAAATGACAGAGTTCTCCACAACAGCCCCAGGAACCAAGTCCCCTCCAGGGCATTCACAATACTACTCTGATGCCAACATATGCCAGCTCTAAATTGGTGACCTGACAATGAGGAAATGAGGACAATTAGATCTAAGAGCAAGTTATCCTTCCTCACCAGCCAACAGTAAGACAAAATCAGAAGACATGTCACCCTCTGATCTATGCAGAAACCAGGATTGCTATATACAGATGACTGGTTGTTACAACCAGGACTAAACAGTATGCATTCCGGGACCAACAACAACAGCAACAAATAGCTCTAGCCTAGCTCTCGGTCTACAATCTGTACAACAAACAAGATATCCAACTCCAGAGGTCTGACTGAGACAACCTCAAGTGAACGGGTCTTCCAGAAACATAACGGAAGACTCCGTCCCAGTCTCCATCCTAGGAGCAACATAATGAACACCAACTACAGAAGATGAAGTAAAACGACACTGAAGAAGCAGAACTGCTAGAACCACAAAGAAAGCCTTCATCACAAGCTCCATTCCTTGAGCTGCACAGTCACGATGCGGAAGTCTTCCATACATCACGAAAGCACAGAGGAGAGAGTAAAGGATCATACAAGGAGTCAATAGTTAACTCCATGACAGTATACATCAGGGATGGAGAAACCCTGTATCTCCTAGGCCAAAGGAATTCCCTTTATAATATTCCCAATAATTACTGTGCCTATGCAGGTGGAAAAGAAAAAAAAGCACTAAATAATCATTTTTCCACATATATATATATATATATTGATTGATTGATTGATAGTTTGACATCTCTATTTTGGTATAAATATTGAAGTGGATGTCTCCTTTTCTATTTTTATATTATTTTACCTTATCTTTCTCTTTCTTTTTGCACTCCGGCATGATATAAATTCAGAACCGAGACTAATATGTGGTGCTTCTCTAAATAGCTGTAGGGCTCACTGGATATCTAATTTAACATATATCTTTGTATTGTTGTGGGGTTTCAATTATCTTTTTCATGTCCTCTGTCAAATTGAGGCAGAAAGCCACTAGAAGGTCTCCATCCATTCTCAGCATATGTTTTTAAATTAATTAATTAATTATTATTCTTATTATTTTTATTTATTTTATTTTATTTTTATTTATTTATTTTTTGCTTAATCTTTACCCCATTCTGTTGCCTATCTCTCCCTCAAACAAAACCACATAACTCGATTTATCTAGGTTAGACTCTCAAATAGAAGGAGACACAAGGGAGGGCACCAGGACCAAGCAGATGTATGATCACTGATAGTAAGCTGAAGCAAGAGGGGACCACCTACTCTAGCAGCCTAGTGGGGAGGATTGTGGGGGATATGGGTTGCAGAAAGGGAACGAGGGAGGGGAGGACAAATTTGGTGGTGAGTATTCCCATGATTTAATGTTAATATGTACCTAAAATGCTAATGTGAAAGATATGTAAGCCACTATGATCAAAATAAAAAATATATTTAAAAAATTCCATGGCAGGATTCGAAAGTGAAAATAGAAATAAAATAATCAGAAATCTCAAAAAAATGGCTGGTTCTTGAGGAGAGCTTCCTGGTTCTGTAAGAGAACACAACATGTGTCTAGTTCAATCAACTATTTACTGTCCTTTTTGTAGACAATATGTCTCAAAATCTCCACTTAAAATCTACATCGAAACAATCTGGAGATTTTATTTCTCTACTGGAGACTGTTACCTTCAAGAGAATGAAAATGTTTTTGGAATTCTGGATTTGAAAGGCTATGTCCAAGAACCATCTACAGCAGAGCAGAAACAATCACTGCTAGAGCAGTGATAGCAGGATCCTCAAGGACTTCAGCCTTATACACAACCATTATGGAAGAACAAAGAAGGTTAGGGGTGGAAATTTCACTGTACTGACTGTACCCTAAGTTGGGCTTATACAGTACTAGCCTTAAGCAAGTGCTTACTGTGTCTCACCATCAGAATTAATGTTTTGAAAATTAAAAACCATACAAAGAAAAGTAAAGATAGTAGTTTGGCATTAGAGTGGAATTAGTTAATGACATAAATCTCTTGGGAACACTGTTTGCTGTATGAAGAAGCTGACATTAATGCAGAAGCTGAGCAGCAATGCTCATTGCTCCAAAAGACACACACACAAATAACAGAAATATTTGGGCAAAAAAACATAGTAAATGTACCTCAATATTTGAAAAAATGACTAAAAATCATGTTGTGGATAATTTTGTGTGTTCATAAAAACCCAAGTGCTTCACTTCTTTATAAATGAATTGTAGAATCAAGCATAGGAACATTGCTCAAGAATTTGCTTGAGATTTCATATGACAAAAAGAAATAGAAAACTTTCATTTATCTCTTTATTATGTTCTAGATTTAATTGCTCAGCATATTGATGCTGAAATTATCTAGATCACAGAAACAACTAAAGCTACGTTTTATTCTGTGTTCACCAATTTCAACATATTATACATAAACACACTAGCATATATTTTAAATAAATGCCACAGTTGCACATACCATTGTCACATTCATAGTGTTCCTTTACTTTCGGTTAAGTTTCAGAAATATACCATGCAACATATAAGTGTCTTATATTTTAAAGTATTTCTTATCCTTTAGGAGAATTATATAACCTTTGAAGTAGCAATAGGGAAATGCAGGGAAACAAACTTACCATGAGCTTCCATTCTAGATAACAATCTAACACAAAAGCTGAAATGAACCATGATCAGAAGTCCCAGTATGAGATTATAAATATAAACACGGTGCTTACACAAACTTTTATACAGAGAAAATACATTTGGCTTTCCTATTATTTTTCAAATTACTTGTGCACATACATAGATATACTTTTATCATTGGTACTCCATTTGAATATTCCTTTAAGTTTAAAAAAATAAAGACACTCTTGTATGCCTCTACTGTAAAATGTTACCGAACTGTGCTATGCTGTTATGCTGTCTATAATATAATATAATATAATATGATATGATATGATATGATATGATATGATATGATATGATATGATATGATATGATATAATATAATATAATATAATATAATATAATATAATATAATATAATATAATATAATATAATATAATATAATATAATATAATATAATATAATATAATATAATATAATATAATATAATATAATATAATATAATATAATATAATATAATATAATAATATAATAAATATACTATGATATGATATGATATAATATATAGCATAACATAACATAACATAATATGATACTACACTACACTATGCTATGCTATACTATTTAATAGTACACTACACAATATTATATACTGTAGTTCATTATACCATTATTCTACACTGTTATTCAATACTATACAATTATACACCATAATATAACACACTATATTACACTATGCTGTAATACACTAAATCAAACTACACCACACTCTACTGCACTAAAATAATGCATGCTATGTTATACATACTATGCTATACCATACTATACTACACTACAATATACTGCACACTATGACTCAATACTATACTATATAATACTATACAATAACATACAATATTACACTGTGCTACAGTACACTATAACATATCATCACAAAGCATATCATACTATAGCATGTCATCACAAAGCATATCATACAACACGATATTATTTCATAGAATTAATCTTTTTTTTTTGTATTTTATTAAAACACCTTGATTACAAACACGATTGTGGTTGGGTTTCAGTCATGTAAAGAGCACCCTCCATCATCAGTGCAATATTCCCAACAAAAGTGTCCCAAATCTCCCTCCTCCCCACTCCACCCCTGCTGTACTTTAGACATTCTTCCATAGTAGTAATCAAATTGTCTTAAGCTACTCTGGATACTCTGCAGATAGCCAAATGCTTTTCTCTATATGTATGGAACTAGCTTTGGTTTAGAATATTAAAAATAGTGCTCGCTTCGGGAACACAAATACTAAAATTGAAACAATATATAGAAGATTAGCATGGTCCCTGAGCAAGGATGACATGCAAATTCATTCGTGAAGTGTTCCATATTTTATTTATAGCAGATATGTCACAAGAAACTCTCAGGGCCAGAAGACAGGGGTGGGATATTGCGACAAGAATGAATGAAATGGAGGTTTCACCTAGAATAATACACCCAACTTGACTCACATTTAGGTTTGAAGGAACGATACATAGCTTCACTCTCATTTTGTATATGCATAAGATATGCTAATTAATGTTTTCAATAACTGTGATTAAACATGAATTTCATCCTCAAAATACATTTTTCAAAATTATGTAGTTATTTATTTCTGACTATCTAATATTCACTTCAACTAACTAACTGAATAACATTGCATGTGATATTACCTAAGATTTTATTCTTTTTATTTGGAAGTTCATACCAAGTGATATTAGGCTTTGCTCTTGCCTCTCCTCTCTGGAATTAACTCTTGGCTGTGCTCATGAAATTATGCATATGTTTGAGATCAAAACCAATTTGACTCCATCCATAGCAAGCGAACTACCTTCTTACTGTATTATCTTTTCAACATCAAAAACTTTATTCTTGAGCGATTTCTGAGCGTGGAGCCAGAAGTAACCCCTGAGTGCTGCTGAATGTGACCCAAAAATCAAAACCAAAACCAAACCAAACAAAAACATACTATTTAAGTATCAGAAGAGTATCTAATATTTTTTTTGGAAGTTTTGGATTTTTATGTTTTGTTTTTGGGACCAACCTGACTGCATTCAGAAATTACTCCTGGATCTGTGCTCAGAAATCACTCCTGGAAGGCTCAGGGAACCATACAGGATGTCAGTTATCGAATTTGGGTTGGCCCCAGGTCTATTGCATGCAAGGCAAACGACCTACCTGCTGTGCTCACACCAGCCCCAGGAGTTCACAATGTTTGAAATCTCACCATTTTACCCTATAGCCTGTTATTTCTATTAGTTTAGCATTATTGACAAATCAACATGTAGGTTAAAGCTTTGTATCTAGCTTCTTCATTAAAACACCAATTCTACTTCCCAAATAGAATTCAAATTATAATATTCATAATTTGTAAAAAGTGTAAGAATACTAACTGAGATATGATAGTCCAGTTCCTAATCATAAAGATCATGACACTTTAAATGTTTTCTTTAAAAATTTTTAGAGGGCTGTTTACATTAAATATTAAATGTGTATTTAAAACACTCAGTATAGCTAAAATACACATTAGCATTTTTACATATACTAGTTAATATATTGTATAATGGTAATTTAAATTATAAAACCAAGATTTCTTCACTTAACATATTTTTCTTAAGTGCTTAAATAAGGAATGATCTATTTATTGTCCAGAGAATGAATGGCATAGCACATGTTTTATGATGATGATTACGATAATGAATGACTAGTTTTTATTTGTTTTACTTGTTTTGGTTTATTTTGGTTTGGGGGCCACACCCAGTGACTCTCAGTGGTTACTCCTGGCTATGCATTAAGAAATGGCTCCTGGCTTGGGGGACCATATGGGACTCTGGGATTGAACCGAGGTTTGTCCTACATCAGCTGAGTGGAAGACAAATGCTCTCCCACTGCACTATCCCTCTGGTCTCAAGTTTATGCCATATTTTGTGTATTTTCAGTGCTAGTAGGGATTTCTGTCACTAAGGAAATATTTTCAAAATGTTCATAACCCAATGAATAAACTCATATTTAAAGAAAAAGGTTTTCAATATAACTGAAACAAAAGTGGCTGGGATGCACCTTGTATCCCTCTGAATACAAATTCATTTTGTGGAGTACAAATAAGTGATGCAACATAAAAAGAGATGTATCAAAATAGTAGTCATATAATACTATTGAGAAAAATCTTGATAACAAAAAATAATCAGAATATATGTCTTAGATCTCAGGTTTCCAGTAAAAATTGATATAGACAGACAGAATGCTAGATAAGATATAAAGATAGATAAATAAATAGAATATTCACCATCATTTTACTGCTTATTATTATAACTACAGATACATCATTTTCTGAAACATTAGACATCATCAGAACTATGGTCTAATATATACAATAACAGTCCATGCAAGCAGACATTATTTGTTATCTTTTCTAAGAATTTAATTTTCCAATAATGGTTCATTTTATTAAATTCATCAATCTCTATCCTAATTGCTTTCTCATTAAAATCCTTTACATTATAAGTGACAGACTGCTAGATGAGTATTATCCATTAAAAAGAGTTATTTATCTCAAATAAGTTAAATTGAGTTAAATTTGAAATGTATTTCATAAATTTCAGTATTTCAAATATTTATAATTTCAATATTTCAATAATTGAAATATGATATGTCATTTACATGCATTTGAGTGTGTTTCATGAGTACATATTTAATAAATAATTCACAAATATTAGTGCACTACTCATTGTATTAAATTTTTAAGTTATTGCATCTCAAGTATTTAAAAGCATTCATTTTACTTTTTATGTAAAACTATATTTAAAGTTATTACTGCTAATCTTACCATTATATCATGAGATTGTGGTAATTGAAATATGACTTAGATTTCCTTTAGTCATTAAACATGATTTTATTCTAGATCTAGATGCTTAGCAAATAAACATGCCCTGTTCTATAAACCATGGAAACAGGCTTAATTGTCTCCTCAGTGGAACATTGTCATTCATGTCACTTCCTTTGAATTACTCTTTAATGTGAATACTTTTATTTTTATTTCTTATCTTCATAGTATATAATCACTTAGGTACATTTAAGTAACAAACTAAATAATGAAATCCTTCTGATTCCAGAACACTCACTGAATATACACTGAAAGTCCACAAGTTAAAAAAATTAAATAGTTTGTTCAATTGAAGACATGTATTAAAATTCAAATATTTTCATTGTGTTTTTATTTTATTTGGTGTTTCATTAAGTGTTTTATTAATAAGTCCTATGTAAGATAAAAATATATATAAACTATATACTTATATATACAAACCCTTAGTGTTTATTTAAAAATAAAAGTCTTTGAAAACTCTTAATTTCATATATTTCAGTCTGATACCTTCAGAGTCTTTTGAGACATACCAAGTTAGTTCATTTTCTCTCACTGCACACTCATATAATCTAATATTTATCCCAAATTTATTTTAGAAAACAAATGTGAAGGACTGTGCAAATCTTTATTCATTTTATAGAACTATTGCTTCAACTCAACATTAAGTGCAGATCTAACAAGAAATCGACAAAGTGAAAACCTGGAATTCCTATATTGAGGCCAGAGGGGTGATGCAAGTGGTAAGGCATTTGCCTTGCACACACCTAACCTAGGAAGGACCAGACAGAAGATTTATCCCCAGGCGTCCATATGGTCCCTTAAGCCAAAGCGATTTCTGAGCTCATAGCCAGAAGAAACCCCTGATCATCATCAAGTGTGGCCAAGAATACCCTAGCCCCAAATTCCTCTATTATGTTCTGGAACTTCTTTCTAATTCATAATTAGATAATTAGATAATTCTGATTCATAAGATATTGTTAGATTATCTTTAATATGCTTCTAAATTATTGCCTATGACAGAAGACTTCTGTTTTCCTTTGATTCTTTTTTTCTGCTGAGTATGTCTTTTATTTAATAAAAACTTATTTACAGATTTATCAAGTATTAAAAAAACAATATTACCACACAGATCCTATCACCAGTGTCAAATTCTAGACATCAATTTTGCCAAGTTCCCTCCCCTATGCAAACACACACTGTCCTGCCATTTTTATAGGCACCTTTTTATGTTCACTTTTTATAGTTTAGCTCTCATGATTTCAGAGTTGTTGATTTCGTGATCTGTGTACTCAGCTCTGTCACTCTTTAACTCCAAAGAAAAACCTCAATCCTTAACACCACAAAAAAATGAATGTCCTTATCTCTGATCTCCAGACCTTTCTCTTTTCAATTCCTCTGTTTTTTCTTTGTGTTTACTCTATTTGTGCTGTGTTTCCTTATATTATAGTGTTAAAAGTAATCTAGGCACCCCATCTTTAATATATTTCATTCCCTCATACAGCTGTTCTATATATCAGATATCAGTGATATCATTCTTCTGCTTTACCTTATTTAACATTTCTTGGAGTTCTATGTTGCGGGAGAATTAGAATATTTTCATAATTCTTTTCTGTTGTTTAGTATTCCTTTGTGTATATTTTCCACATCTACATGATCCAATCACCTGTTGTTGAGCATCTGGTTGATTGCAAAACTGCATAATTGTACTAAATTCTGCAATGATTCATGTTGTGAACAAAAACATATATTTTCTCCAAGCTCTCATTTGTGATGACTGAGTGAGGAACCACATGTAAGCCCTAAGCATTTCTGGGATTGGTTCCAATAATATTCTAGTAGTTTGCATGGAGCTAGACTACAACAGTTAGGCCTAGTAGTTTGCATGGAGCTAGACTACAACAGTTAGGCCTGTGGCTATTCCCTTAGCTAAATATGGAATGATCCCCACTACCACTACATAATTTACTAAGCACCTGAGAGGTTTCTTTGTGGGTAAACACAAGAATAAGTCCTGAATATAAAGAAAACAGCATACTATTGGAATAAATATAGATTCTCAGTTCAAAGAATAGACTTGAGTATTTTGAGAGGACCCACATGTATATGACAGATATACCCCGTGGAGCAAAGAAAACCTCTTTACCAGGTGGTTTGTAGACACTGTGTTCATAGAAGTATTAGCTATTCGAAGAAAAGCCTTTACTTTTGTCTCCTTACTTTAAAGTCCCCCCCTTATTTTTATTCTTGGGCCACACTCTGTGACACTCAGGGGTTACTCCTGGCTCTGCCCTCAGAACTCGATTCTAGCAGGCACTTGAGACTTTATGGATGCCAGGGATCGAACCCGGGTCCTTCCCAGGTCTCAGCATGCAAGGCAAACGCCCTAACTGCTATGCTATCATTGCCTTTGTATTCTATTTTCTTATAGTGGTTCACTTATTGATAATAATTTTATAAAATATTTATTTAAGCACCATGATTACAATCGTGATTACAAGAATGGGTTTCAGCTTTAAACAGAACACTCCTTCATCAGTGCAACATTCCCAAATCCAATGACCCACTTCCACCTCCCCCACTCCTCCTGTATTCAAGATAGGCATTTTACTTCTATCACTCATTAACATTGTCATCCAATGTAGATATTTCTTTTTTTTGTTTGTTTGTTTTTTGGGTCACAACCGTTTGATGCTCAGGGGTTACTCCTGGATAAGCACTCAGAAATTGCCCCTGGCTTTTGGGTACCATATGGGACACTGGGCGATCAAACCACTGTCCTTCTTTGGCTAGTGCTTGCAAGGCAGAAATCTTACCTCTAGCGCCACCTCACTGGCCCCATTCAGTGTAGTTATTTCTTAACTGCACTCACCACACTTTGTGGTGAGTTTTACATTGTGAGTCAGTCCTTCCATCCCTCATCTCTATTGTCTCTGGGCATTATTACAATTATGTCTTTAATTTTTCTAAAAATCATAGATTAGTGAGATTATTCTGTGTTTTTCACACTTACACTGACTTATTTCACTCAGCATAATGGATTCCATGTACATTCATGTATAGAAGTTTCATGACATCACGTCTCCTGATGGTTGCGAAATATTTCATCATGACTATGTACCAGAGTTTCTTTAGCCATTCACTTTTTGAAGGGGATATTAAATGTTTCCAGAGTCTTCTATTTTTGTTGAGATTTTTTTTGGGGGGGGCACACCTGGTGATGCTCAGGGATTACTCGTGGCTATGCGCTCAGAAGTCGCTCCTGACTTGGAGGACCATATGGGACCCTGGGGGACCATATGGGACGCTGGGGGATCAAACCTCGGTCTGTCCTAGGCTAGCTCTGGCAAGGCAGACCTTACCTCTAGTGCCTCCATGCCGGCCCCTCCAGAGTCTTCTTATTGTAAATAGCACTGCAATGAATATAGGTGTCAGTAAGGAATTTTTGAATTGTATTTTTGTGTTCCTAGGGTATATACCTAGAAGTTGTATAGCTGTATCATATAGGAGCTCAATTTCTAGGTTTTTTTGAGGAATTTCTATATTGGTTTCTATTAAGGCTAGACAAAACAGCATTCCCGCCAACAGTGCAGGAAAGTTCACTTCTCTCCACATACTCACAGCAATTATTGTCCTTGTGAAGTGTGCCAGTTTCTGTGGCGTGAGATGGTAGTTATGATTTTGCATCTCCCCAATGATTGGTATTATGGAGCAGTTTTCACATGTCTTTTGACCATTTTTATTTCTACTTTGCAAAGTGTCTGTTCATTTCTTCTCCCCATTTTTGATATTAGTCCCTTATCTCATGGTTATTGGGTGAATAGTTTCTCCCACTCAGTAGGTGGTAGTGTATTTTGGACACTATTTCCTTTGAGATGCAGAAGCTTCTCAGGTTAATATATACCACCTTTTTATCTCTGCTTCCACTTGTTTTGAGAGTCTGTTTACTCCTTGAAGATGCCTTTAGTCTCAATGTCATGGAGTCATTTACTTGTTTTATATACTTTATAGTTTCGGGCCTGATACCAAGATATTTAATCCATTTGAATTTTAGCTTTGTGCATGGTTTTAGCTGGGTGGTCTGTGTTCACTTTTTCTCAAGAGACTAGCCAGTTGTGGCAACACCACTAGTTGGGAGAAATAAAAATGTAGAAAATACAAAGTAGAAATAAAATTGGTCAAAAGACATGTGAAAACTGCTCCACAACACCAATCATTGGGGAGATGCAAGAGGCTTTCCTTGCTCCACTTTAGATTTCTTGCTCCTTTATCAATGATTAGTTGATTGTATGTCTGGGGAACATTCTCTGACTACTCAAGTCTACTACTCACTGATCTGAGGATCTGCCTTTTTTCAATATCATGCTGTTTTAATAATTATTGCTTTGTAGTACAAATTAAAATTGGGGAAAGTATTGCCTCCCATATTTCTTTTCCAAAGGATTACTTTAGCTATTCGTGGGTATTTATTGTTCCAAATGAATTTCAGGAGTGTTTTTCCACTTCTTTGAGGACTATCATGGGTGTCTCTAAAGGGGTTGCATTTAATCCATAAAATGCTTTCTAGAGTATTGCCATTTTAATGATGTTAATTCTGCCAATCTATGAGCAGGATATGTTACACCATTATTCTATCATGCATAAAAAGTTATAAAATTTATTGCATAATGTTAGTAAATCAGGTTAATGCAAGTTGGGCAGAGACCTGGTTTTCTATTGGTAAAATTTAAGTAATATATACATAGATTCATTATGAATATATGAAATTACATAAGGTTTAATACAATATACTTTAAATAAAAATTAAAAAAGGGAGTGAAATAATAGGAAAAATTTTCAGACTTAACCATTGAGGATTGATCACCTAATGTGTGTAAAATAACATATCCTTGAAACTCTTATGAACTGACTAGTAAGTAATGGTACTATAATTAAAGTGAAGAGGGATGGAAATAAAATCGCTATGACTTATACTATGTAGGGGATGTAACTGTGAACAAGTTTTTTAGGAAGAGAAAATGAGAAATTTCTCATATGGTATACTTATACATATCTACAATTTCAGTGAGATATATTTAACTATACAATATATGCCAAGCAAAACTGTAAATAAAGAATAAGGCAAATTATAAATGTTAGATCTATTAACATGTTTTAAGCACATCAATTATATGAAAACCAATGTGAGTAAATTGACTGCAATTTTAGGTATAAAAAAGTTATACAAAGCATTGATTTTTTTTTTTTTTTGGTTTTTAGAGTCACACCCATTTGATGCTCAGGGGTTACTCCTGGCTAATCGCTCAGAAATATTCCCTGGCTTAGAGGTACCAAATGGGACTCCGGGGGATCAAACTGTGGTCCATTCTTGACTAGCACTTGCATGGCAGACACCTTACCTCTAGCGCCACCTTGCTGGCCACATGAGCATTGACCTTTTAAGTTATTTGTATTTTTGAAAAAAAAATCATGTTGATTATGAATTGATACTTATGCTTAGCTTAGTTAAACTATTTCTGCCTTGAAAGAAAAATAATTTTGAGTGCTCTAGATAAGTGTAGAGGACCATATAGTTAATATGTATCCTAAAATTTATTTTTCTTCTTTTGAGAACTTTGTGATATTTTAATAAACAAGTCTGAAAACTCTCCTTAGCATAGTTTCCTCAAATTCTGCATATTTGGTAGAAGATGTAGTTAAAAGAGGATATAGTTAAAGAGGATATAGATGTAGCTAATAGTTATAGTTTAAAAAGAAGAAATTTAATTGCACTGTCACATATTGATAGGTCAACCAGACTGAAACCTGACAAAAATATACTAGCTCTGAAAAGAGAAATGGAAGAAAGTGGAGTATTAGATAGATATATACAGGGCACTCTATCTCCATAAACCTGGATACACATTTTTCAAAAATGCACATGGGTCATAGTCCAGGATAGACAAGATGCTGGCTCATAAAACATACCTACATAAACTCAAGAGGATAGAAATTGTGCGGATTATGTTCACTGATCACAATATACTGAAACGAGACTTAAATTGCATTGTGACACAGAAGAAAAAATTTAACGCCTGGAAATTAAAAGCTTATTACTGAACAATCAGTGGGTCAGAGATAAAATCAAAGTGGTATTCAAAACATTCCTGAAAAAAATGAAAATGAAGATGAAAATTATCAGAATTTTAGGACATAGCAAAAGTGATACTGAGAGGAAAATTTATAGCTTTGCATGCACAAATCAGGAGGAAATATGGGGCTTACATGTAGCTTAATGTCATAGCTTTTAAAATTAGAATTGACGAATAAAAGGAAATAAAATAGGTAGGCAAAAGCTTAGAGCAGAAATCAATAAAGTGGAAATCCAAAAAACAATCTGAAAGGTCAACGAAAGCAAAAATTGGTTCTTTGATAAAATAATTAAGATTGATAAAACACTGACAAAACTCACAAAGAAATGGAGAATGAGAAAGTTGATAGACTGGATTAGAAATAAAAGGGGGAGCTTACTATAGCTATTGCATAGAATCAAAGAGTAATCAGAGACTACTTTGAGAAACTCTTTCCATGAAACATGATAACCTGGAAGAAGTAGATTAATGCTTGAATCTTGTAAATTTCACTGTTAAATCAGCGTAACGTTGCATATAAAACATTCCCATCACTATTGAGAAAGTTAAGATGGTCATCAAAAGTCTTCCCAGAAACAAAAGCCCAGGACCAGATGAATTCATTAATGAATTCGTTCAAATCTTTTGAGAGGAAATATTATCAATCCTTGTCAAGCTCTTTCATGAAATTGAAGAAAGAGGAACACTTCCAAGACTTTTTATGAATCAAACAGCACTGTGATGCCAAATTCAGACAAAGATGATGCCAAAAAAGAAAACTACAGACCAATATTTCCCTCATGAACTCTGATGTAAATATCCTCAACAAACTTCTGGCAAATAGGATCCAATGCCTTATCAAGAATGTCATTTACAACCACGTAGGTTTCTTCCCAGGAATGCAAGGATGGTTTAACATCCATAAATCAATCAACATAATAAACCATATCAACACTTATAAGAAAACAGTCATACAATAGGGGCCGGGCGGTGGAGCTGAAGGTAAGGTGCCTGCCTTACCGCGCTAGCCTCGGACGGACCGCGGTTCGATCCCCCGTGCCCCATATGGTCCCCCAGGCCAGCCAGGGGCGACTTCTGAGTGCATAGCCAGGAGTAACCCCTGAGCGTCACCGGGTGTGGCCCAAAAACAAAAAAAAAAAAAAAAAAAAAAAAAAAAAGAAAACAGTCATACAATAATATCAAAAGATTCAGAGGCATCATTCTATAATTTCAACACCTGTTCTTTTTTGGGGGGAAGAGAGGAGTCACACCCAGCACTGCTCTGGGGTTACATCTGGCGCTACTCTCAGAAATCAGTCCTAGTAAGCTCAGGGGACCATATTGCATGCCAGGATTCAAACCACTGCCCTTCATGCAAGGCAAATGACCTACCTCCATGTTATCTCTCTAGCCCTTAAACACACATTCTTGATTAAAAAAAAACTCAGTAAAAAAAAAGGAACTTTCTCAATACATTCAAGGTCATATACCACAAGTCAATGGAAAATAAATTTCTCCATGGATATAAACTAAAAGCTTTCCTCTAAAATCTGGTACAAGACAAGACTTCACACTCTCAACACTCCTATTCAACATAGTACTGAAAGTACTTGCCATAGGGATCAGAAAAGAAAAAGATATCAAGGTCATCCAAATAAGAAAGGAAGAGATCAAGCTTTCATCTCTTGCAGATGATGATAGTATATTTAAAAAACCTTAAAGACTCTATCAAAAAGTTTCTAGAGACTACAAATTAATAAATTGATATAGAAAGTGGCTTGATACAAAATTAGCATGCATATGTCAATGACTCTGGAAACAACTAAGATGCCCTTCAACAGATGAAAAGCTAAAGAAACAATGGTACATATACACAATGAAATATTATGCAGCTGTCAAGAGAGATGAAGTCATAAAAATTTCCTATACATGGATTTGCATTGGATCTATTATTCCGAGTGAATGAAGTCAGAAGGATAGAGATAGCCACAGAATAGTCTCACTCATTTATGGATTTAAGAAAAATTAATGACATTCTTGTCCTAAGGCCAGAGACATTAGAGTTTATAATATGAAAGAGCTACAATATGAAAGTCACCACAAAGAATGGTGAATGCAATTAGGAAAATCAGTACACTAACAACTAGCATGACATTTCATGAGATATTAATGAGTTAAGAGAAATAGAATGCCTGTCTCAAATACAGGCAGGTGTGGGGGAACAAAAAGGGGGGCGTTGGTGGTGGGAAGTTTGCACTGGTGAATGCTGATGTTCTGTTTATGACTGAAATCATGCTTGTCATTATGGTGCTTAAATAAAGATTTTATTAAAAAAAAGAACAATGATGTCAAATGACAATTTCCCCCCAAACATTATACAGATTCAATACAGTCCTAAAATTTCCCATATACTTATTAAGAATCTTTATGGTTTAATCATACAACTACTTATTCATCAGATGAGTATTGATATTCTGATAGGGTTAATATTATTTGTTACCAATCTTTCTAAGTAATTCTATAATTTAAATATTCCCCTTTTCCTTTTCTTTTCTTTTTATTTTTTTGATTTTGGGCCACACCTGGCGATGCTCAGGGGTTACTCCTGGCTATGCACTCAGAAATAGCTCCTAGCCTGGGATACACATTGGATGCCAAGGGATGGAACCATGGTCTGTCCTAGGCTAGTGTGGGCAAGGCAAATGCCTTACTGCTTGTGCCACTGCTCTAGCCTTATAAGCCCCTTTTTCTGATATACTATGAAAGATTATTACATTAAAGTGTATTTTATTTTAGGAGACATATGAATTTATTTTAATTTTTATTTTTTAGGAAAAATATCTGTATTTTTTTCCAAGAACACTATAAGAAAATGTGAATATTGAAATATATCTTGAAAATGATGTCATGACCCTGAACTATTTGGACTGACACTTTATATCTCATTCATTTCCAAAAAGTACTAAAGTAGATCTTCAAAGTTAAAAAAAAAAAAACTTTACAAGAATAAAACATCTAATCCCTTCAAAAATGAGATAAGAAATAAACACACTTTGATATAAAAGAAATACAAATGGCCAAAAATCATGAGAAAATGTTCTTTTCGGGGGGGTTATAGAGTTCTAGGAAAAAATACAGATATTTTTTCTAAAAATATCAAAATTAAAATAAATTCATATGTCTCCTAAAATAAAATATACTTTTATTTAAGTCTTTCTTAGTACATCAGATAAAGGGGCTTATGGGGCTGGAGCAGTGGCACAAGCAGTAAGGCATTTGCCTTGCCCACACTAGCCTAGGACAGACCATGGTTCCATCCCTCGGCATTCCATATGCATCCCAGGTCAGAAGCGATTTCTGAGGGCATAGCCAGGAGTAACCACTGAGATGCAGGTGTGACCCAAAATCAAAAAAAAAAGAAAAGAAAAGAAAAAGAAAAGAAAAGGGAGAATGTTTAAAATATAGAAATACTTAGAAAGAGTGGTAACAAATAATATTAACCCTATCAAAATATCAACACTTGTGCCAACTACCTGGTTGACCTCTCAGAAAGAGAGTTTAGAGTGGTGATATGGAAGATGTTCATGGAACTCAAGCGGAGCATAGATCGATCTGAACAGAACACAAATATGGAAATTAGAAATCTCAAACTGAAATAATGGGACTAAAAACTGGAAAACCTCTCCAGTAGAGTAACTGAAGCTGAAGTCAGAATTAGCTAGCTAGAAGATGAGAGGTATAATAACTCTATACAACAAAAGAGATTTGAAAAGAACCTCAAAAAAGATTTTGAACAAATGAAAATAAAAATGTTGGAGAAATTCAACAGAAACAACATAAGAATCATTGGAGTCCCAGAAATACAGGAGTAGAATTCCCAGGAAGAATCAACAATCAAGACATCATTACAAAGAATTTCCCAGAGATAATGACTGAACAGAAACAACATAAGAATCATTGGAGTCCCAGAAATACAGGAGTAGAATTCCCAGGAAGAATCAACAATCAAGACATCATTACAAAGAATTTCCCAGAGATAATGACTGTATGCAACCAAATACTGTATGATCGAAGAGAAACAGCTAAAAGAGATACAAAGGAAAGCACCCAAGACACATCCAGAATGGGAATGTAGCACTAATGAAGGATTTTATATATAACATGTATTAAAAAATCAAAAAAAAAAAAAAGAAAAGAGAAGGCCTCCCAATTCTTACCACAGGCTGTGTTCTTTACACTGACTGTATAGAAAGAGGAGGTACAGTAAATACATCCCATATACAGCTCAACACAGGCCATTTGCCTGGTCTGTATTGTGAATTGGGGGACCAAAAAAAAAACTCAAAATATCAACACTCTTCCACTTCACCAACATCTGGTGTGTGTGACCCAAAATGGTAGTCAATATCCCAGCAACTTACGCCATTGATATTTATTGAAATCAGGGTGCGGTGATTTTGCAAACAAGGAATAGTGCTCACATTCTCAAAATGAATTCTTCCACACAGAGAATCCTTTATAGGGCAGGGTGTATATGAAGAAGTATTGAAACTACAGTTACCAACTTGGCCATGTTGGTTATTCACTTCTATGTAAAAACTAAGACTTGCACTCTTATCCAGGTCACCAAAAATTCTTCTACACTGTTCTTAGCAAGCTTTTGCATCTCTTTCCATAACAGTATCCACCTTGCATGGGATCCCAATGTGCACATGAACGTCCTCAGGGCACTCATGGTAGGACGCATTGCACCATTCTAGAAGATCACATTCATTTTCCTCTTTTCTTCACAACGTACCTGCTGGCAAAAACTTGCATTTTCTGTAGCAAACCCCAAAAGCATAAATAGCCCCCTGTGCCAGTTTTAAAACTACCTCACAACACGGATCATTTGCATAACAATTAATTGTCTCACAGGCACAATCTTCTTCAAGCTCACTATTCCCAAAGTGTTTCAGTCTCATAATAGTGATTGCAATTATAGTTACTGAAAATATATGCAGTATCAGTCTTTTTGTTCATAAAACATTTTTATTGTTCACAATCACAGCAATTTTCATCATCATTAATACTGATGTTATTAGTCAATGCTCTTGAAATAACAAATGAATTTATAGTTTCACTTGCAATATTTTGTACTCAAAGCCACAATTCCACTTGTGCCAACATACTGTATCAAGATAAGCACTGCAGTATTTATTATATCCTGATATTCTACCTATTATAGGTGCCAAATTATATGTAATGTTTTGGTTCAATTAATTGTATTCCATGAATTGAATTGACCTACATAATTGCTCATATATTAGATTTGAATATAATCTTTGTCAGTCTAAATTTAAAGTCCCTTTAAAATGACCATTAAATTAAATTGCATAAAATTCATATGTATTAAACTGCTAATGGAAATAATTTTATTATTTACCATTTTGGTATTTGGTCCATATCTATGAAACACTATATTAGCAATCACTATTGCTATTCCAAGATCTCACTTGTGGATGCACCAGCCCACAATTTCACTCTGCTTTAAAGTGAATAACGGGTTTGTAATCTTGAATTTGCATTGAGATTCTTCACCTATTAATTCACATCTCCCAGTTCAGACCTCCTCAGGGTCCAGCTTATAAACTAGATTTTAAAATGTGGTTAAATTAACCTTTGGCTCAGCTTTATAAAATGTTGTTTTCTGAAAAACTTCTTTAGGTCCACCAAAACAGATATTGAGGGAAATTTAGGACACATGGTCAGAACTATAGGAGTAGCAGTGATTCTGGATGAAAGGCTGGTCCTGATGGAGAGCACTCTGGTATGTAGATGCTAACACTGGCATTTTTCTGGCAAACAAATGCTTGATGACCTTTATGAGCTCAACTTGTCTCTGGTTATCAAGATTCATGATATAAGACCCAATCTGAAGACTTTATGCCACTATCACAGTCTGTTATCTTCAAGAATATCCAAGAGGATCATTATTTAGGGGGCTTTGGCTTTGAGAGATTGAATCACAGTTTGTCCTAGGCTAGCTTTTTATAGGCAGGCCTCTAGCACCTCTACCTCTACTTCTAATGCCACCGCTCCAGCCACATTACATTACTTTTTTTTTATAAAATTCCATAGATATACCTTTGAGCAACATCAAAACATCATCAGTTCTATTAGTATAACGTAACAGATCTATTGATAGAAATTGTATTTATCACTTTTCATCAGATTTCTATTTCCCAATAATGGGTCATTAGATTGAATTCATCAGTTGCATTCATCATCTCCATCCTATCAAGACTCTCTAAGTTTTGCTATAATGTGTTTTTTGCCAAAATTGGTACTGGTACATTGAAAATTGCTTTGTTCTTTTCAAGAAGTGAAATTTACAGTTAATATTATGAATTTAAATTACGAGGTAAAATAAAATTGAAAAGGAGTCATGTCGCATGCATTAGCGAAGGTGCATTTTATTTTTTTTAATTTTGTGGTTGTTTTTTGGGGGCCACACCTGGTGACCCTCAGGAGTTACTCCTGGCTCTGCACTCAGATATCACTTCTGGCTTGAGGAAACCTATGGGTTGCTGGGGGATTGAACTGGGTCCATCATGGATCAGCGGCTTGCAAAACCACTCTACCATTGCTCCACTGCTCCAGGCCCATGGGTTTTTTGTTTGTTTTTATAAGAAAGCACTTAATCATATTCATAAAGATAAATATATTTTTACAGGTCCTGTTTGAAGAACTTTCAAAACAAATACTTAATAGTATCCATGGACATTCTAACTAGAACTATTTTCCTAAATTTTGTACTGCCAAACTTACCATCATCCTTAAGAGATTAATTTCACTTGACATCTTACATTGTAGAAATATAATCTTCTTTCCATAATCATTGATTATGATTTCTTTCAAGATCCGGCTGATAGAAAGGAAATATGCACAATTCTACACACCATGGAAGCTGGCCTAAGTATCTCAAGGTGACTCTCATCCAGGAAAATTCCTTTGAACTTTTCTATATAATATGAATAACTTTTATATTACTAATTTTTATCACATATAATCACTCATTGTTATTTAAGCATTTTGTTTATATTGCTGTATGTAAACTTTCTTCTATACAGATTAACTGTATGCATATATTTATAATAGGACACTTGAAGAACACATGATAAAAATAGTTTATTCTAGTGAAAACTTCTTAATAGAATCTCAATCTTTACATACATGTTATTATAAGATAAGCAATTAAATATTGTACAGAAATGTGTAGACTTTTTAAAAGCTTAGTGGCACTTTGTAAATTGAAAGTTCATCATGAAAAAGATCATAATACAAAAGTCATCAGGATTTACTATCAAATGATAGAATGGGTCATAATCTCTATCAATTTGTTATCATACAGTTTGATAGCTTTTAGTGTCCTTTGCTAAAGTACAAATTTGTTCATTTTCTCTCAATGAGCATTCATACTTTCTAACTTTTTTGTTTTGTTTTTTTTTGGGGGGGCCACACCCAGTGACGCTAAGGGGTTACTCCTGGCTATTCGCTCAGATGTCGCTCCTGGCAGGCACGGGGGTCCATATGGGGAACCGGGGGATCGAACCAAGGTCCGTCCTAGGTTAGTGCAGGCACTTTACATCAAGCGCCACCACCCGGCCCCACTTTCTAGTTTTTAACATAATTTATTATAGAGAATAATTGACTATGATATTGTTAATCTTGTATTAATTGTGGAGAAATGTTGAATCTACTTAAAAGAAAAAATGGGTAACTTCAGAAAAAAAATTGTCTGAAAATCCAGGAAGCTAATATGTCTATATTAAGCCCTGGTAGAACCTAATTCCTTCTGAGGATTCATGATTAGATATTAGATATTAGATTTGTTTTCTCCCCAAGATTCTACTAGATTCTTCCCTAAGACAGCAGCCTACCATTTTCATTTGATACCTTTCATTTCCCAGTATAATTTTCTACTTGAGTAAAACACTGAATGTTAGCATTATTCATAATTGAGTTTAGCCATACAATTTTCCAGCACAAATGTCATTACAGTGTCAACATTTAACAACCAAATTGCCAAATTCCTTATCCTATCAGAACACATCCACTCAGGCCATCTTTATAAATAACTTTTCGAGTTTAGGTATTTATTTTTCATCTCTCGTGAATTCTCATAATTCATGAAATCTCTCAAGATTCTCTGACATGGATATTCAAGTCTTTTACTTCTTAACTCCAGAGATATACCTGAATTCCCTTGAGCCATGCCCCCTTCCTCATTACTTGTCATCTGTACTTCCTCCTAGACCTTACTTTCTGTACTGTTCTATCTCCTGCTTATACTCTGGTGCCAAGGGTGATCTGAAAATCCCCTATTTAATCCCTGGCATTGCCTCATATAGTTAGTCTAAATGTCACACATCAGTGACATTGTCCTGTATTTATACTACTTTGGGATTATTTTATTTAACATTTATAACAGTTTATATTGCAGAAAATTGCAGAGTTTCTTATTCCTTCCTAGATTGAATATTTTAAGTGTATTTTGACTACTATACTTATTATGTAGTATTCTGTCATTGGACATCTAGGTGATTTAGAATCTTTAGCAATTGTACTTAGCTCTGTAATGAATAATAATGATGGTCCATACACTTGAATGAATATTACTCTCATGGGAAAAGTTACCCCAAATGGGTTATATAGCAGTTCAGTTCTCAGTTGTTTATGGGAACCCTATATACTATTTTCCATGAGGGTTGCCACAGAAAACATTCCCACTAGTAGTGGAGAAGAGCTCCTTTTTACTAAATCCTCTTCAACACAGATTGTATCCTTTTTATTTTGTATGTGTAATTCTCAGATGTATAAGATATCTTATCATATTCTTGGTTTGGAATTCCATAAAACAGATAAATATTTGTGTACCTGTTTGTCTTCCTTGGAAATTTATATTTATTATCTTTATTTTTAAATTAATCTTTAGATTTTCTTTTGGTTGACCTTAGAGAAAATTTTATATAGCTAGATATCAACTATTTATCTAATTTATTGAGTGCATATATCTTCTCCCACGTTGTTGTTTTTCAGTATTTTATTTGCAATATACTCTTCAATGTCCATGTAGCAGAGTTTATATACATATTTTGTTGTCTCTCTCTACTTTTTGTTCATTAGAATGCTTATTATAAAAAAAGGATGCTTATAATTCTTATATTTGTAAATTTGTCTTAGACTTTTTTACTAGAATGATTTAAATCTTAATGAATATTATTTGAGTAATAGAAGAGAACATATATTTGGTATCTGAGGTGAATGACCTTTATAATCCAAATAGTCCCACTTTGCAAGTTACTCACATGTCTGTTTCATTCTTTTTGACATTTGTAAAAATGGATATCTTTTAAGGCAGTAATTGAGACTCTCACTATGACTAGCTTTTAAAATACATGTTTCTTTACATTTGTGAGCAAAAGTTTCACATATTTTGCTGATTCAAAATTTATATTTTGGGGTTTAACTGCTGATTAGAGTTGGTACTTTAAGAAGTATTCTTAATTTCTTCTATCGGTAGTGTCCATCATATCTCCATATAAAATATTTGGATTAAATGCTATTTTGTCTAAGATGAATATAGCTGTCTCAGCCTTCTTTTTAGTTTTCAATAAGATTGCATAATTTATTTCCCACATTTTTTGTAGCCCCATGGATAGGATGTCAGCTTTTCTGTGATTTTCATTCTATTTTCCTGTAATCTATCCTGCCTTATGTGTCTCTTGATAAGAGAGATTAGTCCATTTACATTCAGATATTTTTGATCTAAAGGTCTGCATTTGCATGTACTCTTTAAGCTGTTGTTTCCACAATCTGATGTGAGTTTTTTGTTTGCTTTATTTAAAAAGCATGCATCACACTGTTTTCATTGTAGACTTTAATACATTTTTTTTCAGATAAGTGAGAGCCAAAATAAAAAATAATAATTGAGAAAAATAGAAGAGACAAAAAGAATGAAGGAAAGAAAAAAGTCAAGAGAGAAATAAATTTGTGAAAATTTTTATCACTAATGAGGTCATAAGTCAACAGCAGAAAGCTACCAATTTATTTCAGACAGACCATCTTGCTTTGTCCTTTATTTCTGAACATTCAATAACCTCATCTACTCATTGGAATCTAAATTGGTGCGTTCCTAGAAGATTACAGCATCATCAAATGATGTTGTTCTGAAATTCAAAGAATTACTTAAGACAGAGGCTTTTGTGGGGAGCGGTTAAGGCAGCCAGTTCTCCAAGAAGAATGAGAAGGCACAGAGAAGGAATGAACGGTGTCTGCCCTCACACCAAAGACATTCTGTTAATATCAGTACAAAATACCCACCTACTTGAAGTTTTGTCATATTGGTGTCTCTGAGACTGGTATCTCAGAGAAACATAGACTGCTGGCTTGAACTTTGTCTTCAAATTCAGGATACAATCTCAACCTGTCAGATTCTTTTGCTGTAGGTTGCTAGTGTTTTCACCTCATTCAATTTCATTTGGAACCTTATATGCTCTAGATTGCTCTACTTTAATTAATTTGAATCTTGTCTTCTTGGTGCTCGATTTCACTGATAAGTGCTGTTTTTGTCTTTTTGTTTTTTGTTTTTTTTTTTCATTTTCTTTTCTGTTTCCTTAACAATGGAATGCCAAAACCTTATAGGGTAGAAGAACTTCTGCTTACAACTATCCTATTTGAATCAGCTTGAATCCGCTTCTCTTTTTCTGACTGGGATCCTCAATCTAAAAAGGAACCAACAACTTCCTGACTGCCTGAGCAAATTTGATTATGTCATCAGCTGAAGCCCTTCAGTTCTGACCTACCTGCAACTTGATAGGCAGTGTGGAACAATACATTGGTATTATTCCTACCCTTATAAAACAGAGAAATTTTATATTTCACAGACTCCTATGGTGTCTGGTCAGCCAGAAGAGGGGTCCGCCCTTTAAAAGCTGACACATTTATTAGGAGTGACCCTCTATAACTGTCATATTCAGTACTGAATTGTATTCAACTCACTTATATTAAACATTCACAAATATTAATGCTTATTCATCATAGTGACTTATCAACCAAAGATATGTTGATTTCCATAAACTGTTTCAAAGCTTTCTATATTCATAGATATTTATACAACTAATCTTGACCTTCATATAGTTAACTAATTTATTTGAAGAAAATACATCATGAGGCCAGAGCAGTAACACAAGCAGTAAGGTGTATGCTTTGCACAGGCTAGCCTTGGATGGACCACAATTCAATCCCATCTCATATGGTCCCCCAAGCCAGAGTGATTTCTGAGCACATAGTCAGGAGTAACCCCTGAGTGTCACTGGGTGTGGTCCAAACATCCCCCAAATACATCACATAATTGACCATAATACATTTGATTCCAGGTAAATAAAGCAAAAATATTGGAAAATAGAAAGAAAAAAATTAAAATTAAAAAGCAAACGAATCATGAGTTTTAAAAATATAGGAAAAAAAGGACAGTAGAAGCACATTTTGTGGTAGCTATTGTATTTCCAATGAGGTCATTAAAATGACGGCAGAAGATTGAATAAACTTGTTGATAGTTGTGCATTCTTTTAAAACAGTGTGTTGCTATCAGGATGATATTTTCAAACTAAGAAAGTTGTCCTGAAAGTCAAAGCACTATTACTAATACTGCAAGTTGTAGGACCCTCTAATCAGCAGACAAGATACTAGGAAGAAGGAAGATATAGGATGAGGTTGGTACCACACTAAATCCCAAAATCATTGGTTATATCACCCCACTAATTTCCATACCTGAATTTTGCTTACATTGGTGTCCTCCAAAGGAAACATAAAAGGGTAATGATACAGAGCTGTAGGGAAAATAGTGATTTTTGGTGCTGGAGGCAGCAGGCATGTCTTTGGCATCTCCTTCCGAGTTGACTGGCTTTCCATTGAGTAGAAAGCAGCTTGCTTTGTTCTCATATTAGCAGTTAAATTTTTGACAGCTTATTTTGCTGGAATATTATTTAGTCCCCATATCTCTGAAATTTCTTATTGTCATAGATTCTGTAGAATTGTATTTCAAAATGTGCCTATGTGTATCCCCTTCTTTCTGAATGTTCTTGATAAATATCTATTTTAAACATTAGGCTTTTGCTAAGATTCTTCTAAATTTTCTTTGCAAAATGCAACCTAGCATAGCTCAATTTTTACATATTTTCTCTTTTAATGATTTTAACATCATATAAGCATCCTACTCAATTAAATATTAATCATTCCCTCTAAATTAGGTGCAAGATTATGTTGCCCCAATCAATTGTTCAACATTGCTTTGAAATGAGTGGCAATAGCAATTCTTCAAGAAAAAATTAGGGAATCGAAATGGAAAAAAGAAGAATTATAAATATAAATAATGGCAGATTATATGATAACATACTTCAAAGACCTAAGGACTCAACAAAACTATCTACCAAATATAATAAATCTATATAATAATTTGGTGATTAAAAAATCAACATACAAACATCCATAGCATTAAAAATCAATGAAAAATCCCTTTCTCGGGAGCCGGGAGGTGGCGCAGGAGGTAAGGTGCCTGCTGCCTTGCCTAGGACGGACCACAGTTTGATCATCCGGTTCCCATATGGTCCCCCGTGCCTGCCAGGAGCGACTTCTGAGCGCATAGCCAGGAGTGAGCCCTGAGCGTCACTGGGTGTGGCCCAAAAACCAAAAAAAAAAAAAAAAAGAGAGAGAGAAAAATCCCTTTCTCACCTCCCAACAGCTATTTATATTTGGGAGTCATCTTAAGAAAAGGGAAAGACTTATATAAAGAAATTGTGAATCACTATTAATGTAAGTAAAAGAAGACAGAAAGAAATTGAAGAAACCATATTCATCAGATAAAAATGAATGGTGTCAAGATGACTATCCTACTCAGCATCATATAGATTCAATTATTCAATGTATTTCCTATAAAAGTGCTGTTAAGATTTTGGCCATCTATATGGTTTCAACATAGAAGTGCATTTTCATTTGTTTGTACTTTTGATAGGAATATTAATTTTATTAGCATGTTTCT
>PVKC010005966.1:0-32050 GCA_004027635.1 Crocidura indochinensis | reverse complement strand
GGGGTGTTCTTTACATGACTGAAACCTAACCACAATCATATCTGTAATCAAGATGTTTAAGTAAATAAAAATAATTGTCAAATATAAAATAAATAAATATATATATTTGTTTCTGCACTGTGGTTTACAATACTGTTGCTGACAGGGTTTTATATGTAACACTTTACCATCTTTCAGCACTCCCCCACCTCTCAGTTGAAGGCTTCATTCCATCATTGATGTTACCCCCTCCTTGTTCTACCCCAGATTCCTCAAGTGGAATGTTTCCTGATAAACATCAACAAAAATAACATATCTTAAATGTTGTCAACACACACACAAAATTGTAACTCTTATTAATTATGACAGTTAATTAAATTAACTGTAGTGATCATTTTTTAAAAAAATATGTATGCCAAAACTTTGTATTACCTACTTTTATTTTGTTTTGATGTTGGTTTTGGGGCCACACTAGTAGTGCTCAGAGGTTACTTCTGGTTCTGAACTCAGGGCTCACTCCTAGAGGGCTCGGGAGATCATAAAGGATGCCAAGGATTTAACCTAGGTCAGCCACATTCAAGGCTACCCTATCTAATGTACTATTGTCCCAGATTTTATACTTTTAATAAATATAATATCATCTGTCAATAGTGTAGCAAATAAGGAGTATTAAATGAATATGTTGCTGTAATTATAGTAGCTAACATCTACTTGTATTATCTTAGATATTATTTCATAAACATAAAGGAAATTATATTATTTTTTATTTAAGAAAAAAACACATCAGACTCCTAATAAATGTAGTGTTAAAACGCTGGCATACACTCCTAAAAATATATTGTAGGAACACAAAACACAATACAAAAATGTCTTCTGTACTATGTTCATTATAGTACTTTTTACAATAGCCAGCATCTGGAAACAATCCAGGTGCCCAACAACAGATGAATGGCTAAATAAACTGTTGTAAATCTACACAGTGGAATACTATGGACTACTATGCAGCTATAAGAAAAGATTAAGTCATGAAAATTCGCTTAGATATGGATGGATATGGAAATTATTATACTGCATGAAACAAGTCAGAGGGAGAGGGATAGATATAGAATACTCTCACTTATTTTTGCAATATAAGAAAAAAGGCAATATGGTAATAATACTACCAGTGACAATAAAGATGAGCGACAGAGGACCAGTCATGGTAGGAAGCTTACCACAAAGATCCGTGAGTACAAGTAGAGCAGAGAAAGGTCCACTATGATAGTGATATTTGGAATGTATCACTCTGGACAAAAACTGGATGCTGAAAGGGGGTAAAGTGATATGCACGGTACCCTTTAATTAATGATAGTGCAAACCACAATGTCAAAAAGGAAAGAGAGAGAAGCAAAATGCCTGCCCAAGAGACAGGAGTGGGAGTGGGTGAATGAGAAGGGAATCAGAGATATTGGTGCCAGGAAAAGTGCACTGGTGAAATGTGGTATACATTATATGACTGAAACTCAAGTATGAACAATTTTGTAACCATAGTGCTTAAATAAAAAAATTTTTAAAAGAGACTATAACAAAAGAAATGGTCACTATGTCAGTAGGAGTCAAACCTCCACTATTTCAACATGTGGCTTCAATTCTCAAGATCATCTCATGGACCAAGATGGCTGTTAGAGATACTAACATTCCATTTACTCCCTTATGTTGAAAATAAGGAGTAAGGGGGATAGTGTTTCTTCATACCTTTATCATTTAGTTTTATTGAGGGAATCATACCTGATAGTGTTAAGAATTTACTCCTAGTTCTGTACAAAGGGATCACTCCTAGTGGGACTCAGAGAACCACATAAAGTACCAGGAATGAAAGCAAGGTTTGCTGCAGGCAAGGCAAGTAACTTAATCATTATACTAATTCTCTGATCCACCTTCCTTATTTTAAGGACTTCTTGCATAAAATTTTTGCTTAAATCTTACTTTGACAGCTAGAATAGCTGGATGATAAAATGTAATACAGTAAAAGGGGACTTCCTAGATCACTCTTGATCCCAGAGTATAGGGGGGAAAAAGAAAAAAATGAGGAGGTAAGAAAAAAGATGAGAAAGGGAAGTAATGGGGGAACAGGAATCAGGGGCCTCGGGTATACTGGTAATGTTGGAGAATGTTGTACTTATATATCCAAATACAGATTCCACTAAACACACAGGATATATACCACTACTACCAAATTCTGAAATGTGCTTGTTAAGGTGCCAGTGGGGGGGGGGGGGTGGTGAGGAGTGTTTGAGGGAGCATGAGAGCACTAATAAAGGGAATTTGACACTGGTGCTGAGATTGGTGTTGCAATTTTGCATGCCTAAGACTCAATTATCAATAACTTTGTAAACCATAACTCTTTAATTAAATTTTAAAAATCTGATTGGATAAAAGTTACTTTTACATTTATATATAGTGACCATATATTGAATGACAGTGTATCTAACTTGAAATACTTGAAGTAGTTTTACTAAGATAAAATATGATCTCAAGTGTTATAGAACCTTGAAAGTTTTTTTCATAAGAAGAAAAAAATCAAGGCAGATAGTCCACATTTTGTGTAGTATCAACCATAATCTAAAATTGATCAGAAGTATCTCTTGTACCAGTATGAATGTCTTCAGTATTCCTACAAGAGTGAACACATTTGCTTAGGTTGGTGGCAAAAGTCATTTTCAACTAAAATGATTAAGAATAAAATGATAAATTTTAATAATGGCAAAGAAAAGTAATATCTAGATCATACATTAATCCTGGCAAGAAACTTCCAGAGAGTTTCAAAGTCTGTTAAGACCAAACTAGGAAATATGGTTGTTCCTCCCTTTCTCAAGTGGAATAACCCCAGACAATGACTCTGAGCCTTTATCTTGTCCTGTTGATAATTATGTTGGCCATGGGGCATCTGACATCCATGGACTTCTTTTCCCATTCTCTGCCCTAGCTCCCTGGCTGCCTATGTTATTGAACTATGGAAATTGTATTCTGATCTACGGGGACTTCTTAACATTAAGAGCTGCTTGTGGGACCTGAAATTGTCCTCACAGTGATTTCATTCAGAGTAATAACAGCAGCTGATGTTATAGAAATCTCATCCTCATGATCATAAGCATTTATAATGGCCCATCATTGAGCAAGTGCTTACATTGGAGAGAAATTTTCAGGGAGAAAGTCAATCTTTTCAAAAATGTTCATTTTTTTGTGAGCAAATCAGACGAGAAACCAAATCGTCTCTGTCATTATGTCGCCCTTCCCTCCTGAGCACTTACTGCTCTGATCAGTATGACATTTTCACATGTAGCAATGCAGATAGAAATCTTTCCTCCTGACAGAGAACCTGCTTTTGCCCATTCAGCAGCTCTGCTGAAGTAGTTTTGCCTGCTCAGAATTTAGAGGAGGCAGAGTCTAAAGCCAAAGTTACAGGCCTTCATATCAGGACAGTGGGGCGATGCTTTTAGTTGGGAGCAAGAATGATCCTTTATATAACAAAATAAAGTTTTAAACCTTAAGGGACAGTCTTGGAATACACTGATGAGGAATTTTGGAATATCCAAGTCCAATCCATAATGATCAGCATGAATGGCCATCTATCCTTGGGTTATGTTGTCATTAGCTGTGATTTGAATTCCTCTTTCTGATCCTTCTCAGTTTCATACCCTACTCTGCTTACTCAGCTAACCTTGCGAAACACTAACCTTGGAAATCCTAGTGAGTTTTCTGCTTGCTCAGCTAACCTTGGGAAGCACTGACCTTGGGAATCCTAGTGAGTTTTCTGCCCAGGCAATTTATTCCCAATATCTCTCCCACTCACTTTAAGAGCAAGTCCAAGGTATTCCCCAGGGGGGAACAGTACAGGCTAACTTTCCCCTTGGGTATCCTAGTTATCAACTATTTAAAACCCTAAAGAAGAGATACAGCTTATGAAAGACAGTTCTAAATTCAAAATTAAAAAAGCAGGGAAAAAGTAGGAAGTGCTTAGCTATCTGTGAAGTGCAGCATCAGGTCAAAATCATTAATTGTTCAATTTAATATTCAGAAAAATGTCATTACATTTACAAACTATTTCCAGGTTAAATTGTCTCACTTTGCAAGAATTCCTAAGTATGCATGATGATTGCTGAGAAATCAGAGTCAACCATAAATTAAATAAGCTATTCAGTGCCAAATTATCTCAAAAGCAAAATCATAAAAATCCTTTCAATTTTTACAACAAATTTATATTTAATGTGGAGTGTGGGTATACTTAAATATGTTTGATATGATGTGGAATAGAAACTACAGAAATGAATACTAAGGGCCAGTGATAGACATAAAAAATCTCGAGTATGTAGTCTTGGGAAAATGTAATTAAATTTTAAATAACCTGTTATATTGTAGATCAAACTGCCTAAGTGTCAATATGGTGGTGGCTATACAGTAATGGTAAAACAGAGTAATAGGCAGCCATTCAAAGAAACAAAGTGAACTTATATGTACTAATAAGAGGAGACTCCAAGATACATTATTGTATGAACAAAGCAAATTGTAGAACAATATCTACAGTGTAATTCATTTTGTGTCAAAATACTGTGTGTATACACAAATAAATATGTAAATGCTTTCTGGTCTATGTGCAGAAAAAATCTTAAAGGATGCACAGAAATAGCACTCATTTATCTGTGAAGATCAGAAACAAGGGGGTGTGAGGGGGACTTCTATTTTCATGTTCTAATCCTCATCTGAATTGCAAGACAAACATTTAGTGATTGCATATATTAATTTATAATTTTGAACAACAACAACAACAAAATATCAGAAGAGTGTGGTCTGTAAGCTGACTGGAAAAATAGTTGCTAATTCTCTGGGAACTGGTGAACTGGCCCTGTCCCTGGAGAAGCACATGAGCATGGCAGCCCTAAATGACCAGGGGGAGTTCATTGGTGTGGTCAACAGATTCATGATGATACTAAAGAAACAATCTTCTAGATTTCTGTCTGTCCTTCCACATTTGTCAGGTCACCTTTGGATTCAATATCACCTCATAATTCAATGTCTATGTGTGAATCATTGATCAGATTCATTTCCTATAGCTGTTATAATCACAGATACATTATCTTATTGGAGTTCAAAGGATGATCAGAAACCCTAAACTTTTCCACCAGGTTAAAATGCAAAACTGTGTTTCTTTCTTAAGGCTTCAGAAGAAACTGCATTCTGTGATCTTTTCTAGCTTCTGTGAAACTGTTCTCATTCCTCGGCCTCTTTTCATTTTAAAGCCAAGTCTTGCACTTTAAAAACTCTCTGATGGGTATTTTTCACTTCTAAGAGCCCTTGTCATGATCTTCAACCTACCTATAAAAATTATCTGCCTTTCTCAATAATAGTAGCAGCTAAAACATTTAATACATTCACTATGTACCAAACACTCTTCTCTGCACTTCATGTATATTAACACCCTTCACACTTTTATTGAGGTATCATAATTTACAATACTGTTGATGATAGTTTCATGCATACATGGTTCCAATACCATACTCAGCACCAGAGTGCCTATATCCCTCCACTAATATCACAAGGATCCCTCAAAGTCTCCCATACCTCTGATCACATAAGTTCAGTTCTATAGACTAACTCTCCAGCTCTGTTGCCTCTGGTCATTTGTTGCTCCCTTACTATTTTCTTTTTATCCTGAAATGTGTACTAATTTTAAGCTCACCATTCCTATCTTATGTTAAGACTTCTATTCATCCCTTTTAGAAAAAAAATTGATACGCCAGAGATGTTGAGAAACATGTCCAGGCTCGCACAGCTAAAACATGCAAAGTTCCAGATTTTTACTTTAGTTCCAGAATTCTTGAATTTAACCACTCTACTCTATTTCTGAACTTATCAATGACTTGAATGCCTCCTGGACTTTGCTTATACAGTTAACCAACCATGCCAGAACTTCTCTTCCCTTATTCTTTACTCCAAGATTTTTTTATCTTTCAGGTACTGCGTAAACGCTCCTTCCACCACCACCACCCACAAATTGCTATGATTGCCTCTCCATTACAGCAAGAGGCCTACCTAGACCATCTTTGCACCTATTAGCCTTCCTCTAAGAGGAAGTGACTCCCATCACTTGGTAGTGATAGGAAGAAGTATTGGAGAGAAGAGAGAGAATTAACTAGAGCCATTCTCCTGGTCTCACAGCTACACTGCATGTGATGTTCCTGATTCAAGCATGGTGACTACAAAGATTTTGAGTCCTGGCATCTTATATCCAACAAAGGGCCTTGAGAAGAGCTCAGAGCAGCTACTCGAAACTTGGTTGAGCTATATGACTTCTGTTTCCTCTTTTGGGTTGCTGTATGCTTTTCTTGGCTTCAACCTGAGATCTTGGCTGAAGCCTGGCTGACCCCACAGTGCCAGGGGACTGTTAGGTGCTGGCATATCTGCATTGACTGAAAATATTCCTGGGCTCCTTTCCTATCCTGACTCTGCTGCCTCTATAACTCAGAATCCCTGGGAAAGAGGCCACTGTCTGAATGGCTAACTCTTGGCCAAACTTACAACTGGAAAAAAAAAAAACCCGGAGTCCAGGCTAACTCAGGAAGAAGGATATAACTGAATCCTTCATCGTTGGCTGGGTTAGGAATAGAAAACTTGAGCATGTTTTTTTCCAAGATAATCTCCAGACCTCTTTGGAATGCCTTCAATACTTTACTTATGCCAAGAACAGAATCAGTCCCCATCCCCATTGGTTTCTTTAACAATATAAGTCTCAGAAGCAACCTTTGACAAAGCAAGATTTAGATGCCAAGTCTTCATTTCATTGCTGGCCTTGCTGCAAAGGCCATTGTCCTACTAAAACCCTCTATGGCTGCCAGTGGCCCTTCGGATATATTTCCAAATCTGCTATAAAAACCTGCATGCCTGAGACTGCTTACCTCTCCAGTACCTCTCTGGTCACTTCTATCCATTTGCTACATTTTGGCCATGATGACTAGCTAGCTCTACATCTTTTTCTGTTTCTCTGATCTTTTCATTTTCACTTGGAATGTACCCCATCACCCTCTCCTAGCTAGGCCTATTAGTCTCAGAGATTTCTCTACTTCAATGGTCTTTTCAAAGAAATTGCTATACTGATTGATTGTTTTTTGCTTCATGGATTTATTGATTGATTCATTCAATCTATCAATCACTTTTAGATAGCCTTTGCTTGTTTTGGAGAGTACTGTTCTCTTGAGAGTGGGATTGGTACATACTGTGAATAGAGAGAGGTAAAACTTGGGTCAGGAATTCTATGGATTCTGTTGAGTCCAAGGGACAAATAAACTTTTCTAAAGGGCCAAGTCAGTGTTAGAGGTCCAAGGGGCAGTGTAGCCAGGTGGGCCAGGGCATGAACTCTGAAGTCAAACCGCTTATATTCAAATTTCTGCCTATTCGCTCAATGAGAACTGGAGAAAATTGCTTTGCTTACTTTCTTGGTAGTTTCCCTATATGTAAGGATAATAGTAATGACAGCCTCTATATTTTGGGAATGTTAATATTGATTAGTGATTAGAGTCTGATCACACAGAGTTCTCTTACATAAGTATGTGCTATGATAGAGTGCAGGAAAAACTTGATTTTCCACAATTATTGTTTAATTTAAAGATTATACTTATATATGCATATAAACATATGGATGCATATGAACACATGAAATAGAATGATTATATATTGAAAAAATTGTCTTTATATGACCCATAAGTTCATTTTCTTAGAAGAAAACTATATTATTAGTTTATATGGACCCTTTCAGAGATATTCCATTCAGCTCAAATGTGTGTTGCTACCTATTGGGCCCCAAAGTTTAGCATTCTATATTGTCTATTGATTCCAGGACTTAGCTGTCCCCTTTAGAAAGAGCTCTATATGAAATCCGTCATTGTGTTGAACTACTGGTCCTACCCTAATAAATATTCATATTCCACCATAGGGTGATGGGATTATTGGATTATTCCCTACTTTGTATTCCTGTCCCACCCTAGTGTGTGGCCTGGTTCTTGTCAATAAAAGCAGGGGCGTCTGAGGAATACAGGTGCTCATTCTTCAGTCTTCCTCCACTAAGCTGCATTTCTTCTTAGGAGCGAAAGCTTTTGTGGTTGGATTCCTTGCTTGAGTGCTGGATTTTATTAACCTTTTCTTGTACCTTTTCACTGTTTGGATTATTTCCTGCATCAATGTTTGATTTCAGATCTTTGTTTCACCAGATCCTCATTTTGGATTCCTGGGCTCCACTAGCAGACTTGGTCATCCTTTCTCGTGGAAGGAAAGTGTGTACAGGAAGAGGCCAATCAAGGACTTCTATCTGATTACTATTAGGTTCCTCTTAGCCTAATCCCTCCTTCACAGTTTTCTGAAAAACGGTGATCAAGATAGTGTTTTACACACTTTTCTGCATAAAAGAGTTACTTGATCCTATGAGGAGCTCTTAACAATCGGATTCCAGGGGCTTTGCCCATGTAAATTCTGATAGCATATGTTTTGGGTAGGATCAGAAACATGTAGGTCATTCTAATCTAGATAGTCATGAAAGCATGCTAAGAAAACAGTGGCATAGGAGGTTCTGTGACTTCTATGACTCATGATTATTCAGCATGAGGTATTGAGGCCAACACATAGTGTAGCTCCTACAAATTTATGACCCAATTGAGGTGATAAATATGACTTTTGAAGTGCAGAAAAAGGAAAGGTCAGTACTATGACTAGCTTTGTGTTGACTTAGAAGAGAGGTTACTATGGTCTTGGGGCAGGAAGGGGTCTTAAGAATAACCCCGACAGATGAGGAAGGGATAAGTGATTGGGGAAGGAATTACCCAACTTGAGATATAAAGGTGGTCTGAGAAGAATAGTATAAGAAAAGATCTGGGATATGGAACTGACTCATTTAATTAGAAGACGTATTCTCTGGACAAGAGAAGTCTGTGGGACAGGGTAGAGAAAGTAGACATAACCTTTGGGCAAAGTAAAGGCATCCTTTCTTCTTGGAATCCAGTTTCTTGCCAGATTAATTTATTCTGGCGAGTATAATTTAGATTTCTACTTTCATTCATCTTGCTGCCTTTGAGCAACTGTGCAAACTTCTCATCCTTACATGATGGTCCTGGAAGAAGTAGATCCTGCAAAAAGACAAACACTTACATCTTACTTGGAGACCACTAAGGTGTAGGAGTAGGCTTGGGAGAAGACAAATATTTAATTCTAGACATACAGAGCATAGGATGTCTGGAGCTACTCAGGTAAATCCATCCAAGGAGTAGGTGCATGTGAGAATTTAGGACAACATTGGGGAAGAAGTCAGATCCCTCAGGTTTGCACTGACTTTGCCTTTACTTGTGGACCCTATAGCAAAATGGAGATAGTACTACCTCTGACTATGAACATCACAAGGAAATTATCTGATATTATGTAAATATTACACCATGACAGGGCTCTGAGAAAACAGTATCACTATGTGCCCAAAAGCCAGGAAGGATTTCATAGAATGAGCATGATAGGTAGAAATAAAAGATGAAGCTACATGACGTTGAGAGTGGTTGACTTCTGTCCCCCACCATTATCTTCTATGGTCTCCTTAGTCATGCAAGAGATCATTTTTTAAGGTAGAATGTAGAAAACTTTATTGGAAAGGAGAGGAGAAGGAAAAGCATGGGGAGAAATTTAGTATAGGACTAAGTTCTCCATCATCTTTTAATCTCATTTACCCTGATTTAATTTCCTCATGCTTTTTATTTGTTTATATATGTTTGTTGTATAACATAATTCTTTCTGGATTCTCAAACTTCTGTTGAGGTAGCAAACTTACAGACTTTGTTCAGCCGTATATCCCAGTTGGTTGGCATATTTCCAGTGTCAGTACATTTAAAAAAAATGAGTGTGAAGGAGTGAGTGAGTGAAGAGGTCAAATAGAAACATGTACAACTGCACTTCAGACAGATTTTTCTGAAAATATTTACCTTGTTTGTGATCTATAAAATCTGTTATTCCCTGGCTTGAAAAGCTATCTCTTAAGAAATTTCTCAAGCTATGCACTTCTGGAAGGAGCCTTAATCTTTCTGTAACTTGTTTTTAGATACACTTTGCTATTTCAATTCAGAGATGTGTGTTGCTATAACACCTACCATAATATGGGCATTGTGGCTTCATTTCCTTAACCAACCGAAATACTTTTCTATATGTAAACCCTCTTTCTTCAAACTCAAGCATTTTTGGTGCAAATTTGATTAGATACTTGGGGAATTTATTTCCAAGTTAATGACAGTATTAATTTAGGAAACAATACAGTGGAATTTGTCTACCTATTCAGGCTAGTATGGAACTGGGAGTATTCAGCATATCAATATGCAAGTATGATCTCCAGGACATATATATTTAGTCTGAAAATACACAAGGGCTTTAGTCTCAGAGCAAAACCCTTAGCCAGAGGGAGGACTTAGTGATCTAAGAAATGTCTTTTTAAGTCAGAGTCCCTCTGGACCAACTGGTAAAATTATTCCAAGGTAAGCAAATCAGTCCTGTTCTTCTTCTAGGATCAGGTAGATCTGAGAATTTAGTGACCTCATAACCTTGAATAAACCTTCAGACCTGAGTTATAAGTATTAGAACAATCTTTCCTGTTAAGATGGAAGATCTTGAACTAGTATCAATTATTATCCCTTTAATAAAAGTCTGCTTCATTCTCAACTTCATGGACATTGAAATAAATTCGATGACATTTGATAAAAAATTTTAATTACTATCATTCTTTACCTAGATAAAGCATAAATTAAAGGTTTTCTCTTTCTTCTCATTCTTCACCTCATTCCACTTCTGTCTTCTTTATTACATCACTTATCCCTCTTATACTCCTTGGAAAATATGTACATTATGTTCTATATACATTTTACTTCAACTTATGTGCTCATACATTTAGGACCCTGTTACTTTCTCATTCTCTCAAGTTCTCTCACTCACTCACTCACTCACTCACTCACTCACACATACACACACATATACACACACGTCCTTAAAAAATATGTATGTTACGGTTCATCTACATTTCCTCCTAACTTATGTGATCATAAGTTTAGGATCCTGTTATTGTCTGTTTCTCTCCAAGCTCACACACATATACATATACACAGTCACATTTCGATATATAAGAAGTTGGTTGTGAACATTTAAAACATTCAGAAATACTTTACCTTCATCTTATTTTGGTTCTTTTGATGTGCCTTTGAATTTTAATCATCTATCTACTCATCTGTAAAATAGAGATAAAAGGAGATAATGCATCTACAGTCTTGGGATAGAGCCAGGATATTTTATGTAATCAATAAATAAATATCAGATTTGCTTATTACATCAATTTGGCTTACTTTTAAAAAGTCATAAAAATCATCTTCATAACATTATCCTAGTGCAAATATTTTAAATGTTTCCCTTAAGTGAATAAATTTCTGGGTTGTCTGTACCTAAGTTTATACATTTTTAAGGACTTTGAAACAAAATCCTTAAATTTTATATTTAATAGATATAAGTACCAGATTCTTATACTTGCTCCAGTATTCATATAATTATGTATGCTTTATTATTCTCTATTTGAGAGTCATGTTGTTTTTTGAATTTGAATATATTTCTTAATGAGTTTGAACACTTTTTTCATACTTTGGCAACAGTGCTTCTTCATTTGTAACTTCTTATTTTGCATATATTGCCAAGTTTTTCCTATTAAAGGCTTTTTCTAATTCTCTTGACCTTAATTTCCCTACAATCAGACAGTCACCTTTTGCTCATGAATAGAAGTGCATAATGCCTGAGATAAATTTTTGATTTTTTCATTCTGCTTTTTAAGTTTTTAAGTCCTTTTGCCTTTTTTGTTTGTTTTTGGTTTTGAGCCACATCCAGCGTGCTCAGAGGTTACTCCTGTCTTTATGCTCAGAAACCACTCCTGGCAGGCTTGGGGGACCAAATGGCTTGCTGGGGGTCAAACCTGGGTGGGCTGTGTGCAAGGCAAACACCCTACCTGCAGTATTATTGCTCCAGACTAATGTCTTTAATTTTTGATTAATGTGATCATAATTTAAGTACTGTACATTCTGTGGTGTAGTGATTCCATTTGATACATTTTCAAATAATTAGTTGCTTCTCCACAATGTATTGAAATATTAATTCTTTATGCAATAGCATGGAAAGCTCTTTTATTTATAAAGGTCTATTATTAGGGAGGGTTGTTGAATATTTCAAAGTATCTTCATTTTTATACCCCTACCATACTTCCTTAATTAAAGAACCCTAAAATTGTGCTTGAACATTTAAAAATAAATCCTTTTATTCCTATGCTTTAGTCTTTATTTTGATTTCTCCTGTGTTTTTTGTTTCAGAGTAATTAAAAATTCATTTACCAAGTTTCAAAAAAATTTTAGTTGAATGTGTATTGCAATTATATTTCATTTATGAAATTAATTAGAAATAAGTTGAATCTAAAATGTTTCTTCTCTTTATCAAAGTACATGGCCTATCTTGACACTTAGATACTTTCTTTTACATCCTTAAGCAGGGTTTTAACTTTCCTGTGATATAAATTTGATGAATTCAATTCATAATTAAATTGAGTCTTTTCATTTTAATAAGGAAGCTTAGTTCATTTTTATCAGTTGTAAATAAAAATAGGTAGTTTTATTTTTGTTATTTTAAGCTTGTGTCTTAATGTTCACCATTTAATTTTGTTTTTCAGTATTGCTCCCTAGAAATACATATTTGATATCATCTCCCTTGATGAATTTAAAATGTATCTCCTGTTTTATCTTAAAATTTTAGGGGCTGGAGAGATAGCATGGAGGTAGTGAGTTTGCCTTGCATGCAGAAGGGCGGTGGTTCGAATTCTGGCTAGTAGCGACTTCTGAGCATAGAGCTAGAAGTAACCCCTGAGTGCTGCTGGATGTGACCCAAAAACAAAAATACCAAAACAATAAAAAAAAATGTTAAAGGACAGAATAGGTAGTTAGAGGGACTTAGGTACTTGCTTTGCATGATCATATCTCCTCATAGGTAACCCTCAAACTGAAGCACCACTAGGAGTGATCCCTGAACACAGAGATAGAAATAAACCTAGAGCACAAATGGTTGTGGCCCAATAGCCCCCAAATTTGCTTTTAAATTAAAATCTTTTACCCTTTTAGTGACTCAAGAAAACTTCATTTGTAAAAGAGAAAAGACATAGCAAATTTTGGCTTATCTTCTATCATTTCATTTTGTCAGTTTCAAAGAAAAAGAAAATCAAGTACTGTATTAGGGTTTATATTAATTTATTTTAAGCTTTTTTCATAAAAAGTGTTGAATTTTGTGATACTTCATTAATGATAATCATTTAGTTTCAGTTCCATTTCATAGTTTATTTTAGGTTCTTTAAATTATGACTTCCACAGTCTTAAATTCTGTATTAAATTCATTTCTTAAGCATTAGGCCATATCTTCAAGTGATTTTTCTCATCATAGCCCCTTGGGACATGTACTCCTGAGCCCTTTCATGTCAGAGAGGCCTTGCTGCTGCCCTCACTGGAATGATAATCTGAAATGATCCAAACTCCCTATCACACTGTCGTCTGTAGTTGTGATTTGTGATGACACATAAAGAAAACCTGCTTTTCTTTCTTTTCAACAAACCTCTTTTATTTTCTCTTACATTTGGCATTCCTCTTTTCTTATGCCCGTAGTTCAAGAATTTTACCAGGATGTTCTTAATTATGGGTTTTTGACCATTTCTTTTTGCTGTCAGTCCTTTTGATTTAAAAAAATATATAAAAGCTGCCTTTCCACTTTTTGGAAAATAATTCAACCCTAATTCAACCCTATCATTCTGTTTATCTAGTTATCTTTTCATATCTTGTTTATTGTCCTGGATTAAAACATTTAAAATAAAAACCCTCAAAACAATAGCATGGGAACTAGGACACTTACCTTGTATGAGGCTGACCTGATTCAAATTCTGGCACCACATATGGTACTCAAGTCCCACCAGGAATGAACCTTGAGCACAGTCAGGATTAAACACTACGGGTCTCTCAAAAAAGCAATAAGCAAAAACATTAAATCCAGGACTATGGCTCAATAGTCTTGCATACATGAGACTTGGATTTGATCCCAAGACCACAGAAACAAATAAACAACCCCCCAAAATTACTTTTATTTCCTATTTCTTTGGAAATCAAGGAGAATTTTTATATTTCATTTTCACTTTGTTCTTGTTTTCTTAAAAAGCCAACTTGCCTTTCAACAGCAATAGTCTGCAGGATTTTCTGCAAAGTTAACTGAGGGAGAGGCAGAATAAGAAGACACTGTACACCACCTGGTCTTTGACACAGGACCTGTACAGAAACCAGGATCTATAACTATAGAAACCTAACAGCAACAACTGTGAGACTGAAGAGCTGTTCACTGAGAATGACTAGGGAATTAGAAACTGAGCATGCCTGGAGCCTTGAGTTGGTCTTATGCCAAAGTGCTTTGGGGATAAGATCTCCCTGTTTTTTAGGTCACAGGTGTTTATTTCCAATTTCTTCCATATTTTGCTATGCCTGTGCAAATGACAATTGCCACACACACACACACACACACACACATCTTTTTTTTTAATGATTTTTATTTTGACCAAAGTGGATTACAAATCTTTCACAGTAATATTTTAGGTACATAGTAACATTGAATCAGGAGCATTCCCACCACCAATGTTGTCCTCCCTTCACCCCTGTTCCCAGCATGCACCCCAAGCCCCCTTTTTCGCCTCCAGGGCTGCTAGAATAAGTGGTCCCCTCTGCGTCCAGCTTGTTGTAGATTGGGTATCTATTCTGCTGTCGTTGACTTTGGATTTGGTGTTTAAGTCTGATCATTTTTTATTTCTACTCAATGTTCATACGACTGTTTGATCTTGGTACCCTCCATTATTTCCCCTCAATTTGTGAGGCAAAACAAGATGGTTCGAGTTATGTGATTCTGTTTGAAAGAAAGAAAAAGGGGGGAGCAAAAAAATCAAACAAGCAAAAATAGGAGAAGTTCTTCTAGAGGCTATAAATATCAATTTAAGAGAAAAAGGGGAAAAGGAAAAAAAACATAACAACAATACAAAAAAATCAAACAAAAAACCCAAAAAGCACCACAGCAATAAAGACAACAACCAAACAATAATCACAATCCTGAAATAAAAACAAAACAAAGCACAAAGAACCCGAAAACAATCAAATAGCAACAAAAATAACAAAAAAATTAAAGTGCCTTTTTTTTTTTGCATAGGCACAGTAAATATGGAGGAGATTAGAAAGGAAATTCCCTTGGCCTAAGAGATACTACAGGTTTTCTCCACCCTTGAAATATACTGTCATGGGAATAACTACAGGCTCTGTACATGCTCTTTTACTCTCCCTTAGGTGTTGTTGTGGTGTCTGGAAACTTTCTGCTCAGTTGTGGACAATAAAATCAGACCTCTTTAACTAGAGATCTTGGCATTTGCATAGGCCATAGGATGGAGCCTAGGATGGAGTCTTTCTTTATGGTTCTAGAAGTTCTGTTCCATCACTGTTGTTTTAAGCAGTTTTCTGTAGTTGGTGGTCTTGGGTCTTGCACTGATTCTAGTATGAAGACTAGAATAGAGTCTTTCATTATGTTTCCAGAAGTTCTGCTCAGTTGCGGTTGTCTCAGTCAGACCTCTGGAATTAGAGATCTTGGTTGTTATACAGATCGTAGGCCAAAGTCTAGACTAGGGTCTTTTTTATTGGTCCAAGGATAAGATCTGCCCTGTCATGGTTGTCACAGTCAGCCTTCTGTAGTTAGTGATCTTGGCTTTTGCACAGATCAAAGGATGATGTGTCTTCTGATTTCACCTTATCATTAGGTGGTGAGGTACAACAACCTGCTCTTAGATCAAGTTGTTGCCATTTCCTCATTGTCAGGATGTCATATCAAACTGGCGCATGTTGGTGTCAGAGCAGTATTAAGAATGTCCCAGAGGGAGTTTGGTTCCTGGAGCTGTTTTGGAGAACTGTGTTGGTTCTATGTCTGGGATCTAGGGTTCGGGGTTGGTCACTGTCTAATCACCTGGATTAAGTTGGGACCGCATAACATATTTTTTAGTGTATTTTCCATCTCTCAAGAAAGAAATGGGAGCATACTAAACCTTCGGCTATTGGATTAATGACTTTATTGATGATACAATAATTTTCACAAATCTAATTGCTAATGAACTCTCTCCCCTTCTTTTTCCATATTTTAATTCTCTATTCTCTATTTCTTAATAACTTTGCTTTCTATCATCCTGATACAAATATATTATGATCAGTTGTTTCAACAATGTGGTGCATTTTCTTTAAATAAATAATTTTTTAAAAAAATCCAATTTGCCTTTATTGTGTTCTCTTTATGTTTCACTGCATACCATTGAGGAATATGGTCTGACAAGAATAATGTATTGGCTGTTTTGGTATTTCCAGTGTTGTGCTAACTCTCTGTGTCACTCTCTGTTATGTTATGCAAGTTATGCAACTCTCTATAAAGAAGGTTCTCTTCTTAAACACCCCTTTCGTTGTTTAAATTTCCCTCTTCCCTGTGATGATACTATTGTTGCTATGACTAGGGTGGACATACATGCTTGGTTGTGAAACATACATTTTGTTGTGAAATCCCTTAAGGTTTTGGATATCTCAGATAGCAGAGCCGTCAGAATAAGGTTCTGCACATGGACTAGGGATTAAATATGTGCCCTCATGATTGTAGGGCAGCTACTCTGGCTTTCCTGACCCTTAAGCCCTCTTAGAAAGTTGATGTCATCTGGAGTTTTTCTGGAAGCAAAGAGCCAGCAAGCGAGGCACAGGTTTTCAGCTATGACTCTATTTCTTTACCTTGCTTGATCTTCTAGTCTTATTGTCCTAATTTAGCCTCCCTTCATACTTCCATGGCTGAATTTCTGCTTTAGATTCATAGATGCAATGACATTTTGAATCTCATCAAGAAAAATATTAAAAGTTATCTAAAATTATCTTCAGTTTCTTCCAGTAAGTTAACTAAGCAGAAAGATATATAATTCAATGTTTCATATAAGCATTGAACTACAGTCTTTTTCCCTGTGGGGTTTAGTTTCTGCTTTTTTCACCCTCCTATCTCTTTTCTGAGATAGTTAGGGTGAGACCCTGTTCAAATTCACCTGATTCAATCAAGAGGGATATAAAGAAGTATTTAACATACCATGAGCATCCTGGATCATCAGTGACTATGTTTTGGGAAAGGGGAGAAGAAGCTTGTAAACTGATTTCCTAAATACCTTGGGTGCCTCTTGTTTTTCTGAGGTGTCACAAGATATAGGGACAGTGGATTTGCTTACCCTACTCGAATGAGACCCTCATATCTCCTATATCTGTAAACTCAGTAAGAGTAAGTGCCCCTAGCATTCTTCTGCAAGGCCTGTTTGGATCAGTTTGTGCTACTTATGTGTCCACAGTCTGATTAATCACAGTCTCTTTCTTCTAGAGAAAGGAAAGGAGGATAATAGCAGAGTTCTGCAAGGATCTCTCTCTTTAACTTAGGAGAGGACCAAACTCTAATGTCCATGGATTGGGTGCTTAAATAAAAAGGTCAGTAGGACAGGAGAGATGACTCAACAGTCAGTAGTGCTTGCTTTACAGATAGGACTGGGTTTGACCCTGTCTACCAACACCACCAGGATGGTTTTCCAAACAGAGCTGGGAGTAGCCCCTATGTACTGCTGGGTGAAGTATGGTTTAAACCCCCTCAAAAATATTTTTAGTTTATAAACTAGCTATGTTCTGCTCTATCAGGCCTTTAATGTCTTCTCATCAGAGAATTTAAACTTTCACCATGACCTGTGGGGTCTTACCTGATGGCTCCATTTGCCTTTTTGGCCTCAAACACTACTCATTCTCCCTGTCAATGTCCCATCACTCTGGCCTCTTTCTTTGCTCTGGCATGCTAGATTGTTCCTACCTCAGGACTTGGGAATAATTGCCCTCTCAGTCTACTATTGCCTTGCTTCTTTATACTTTTCAGTTTTTCACTCAAAGCTCACCATCAGCATCCCCAAAGTCTTCTTCTATACCCCCTGTCACTGTTGATATGACTTACTCATTCTACCCATCCTGGACACACATTCCACAAAGTTTCACACTAGGTACTACTTTGACTAGCTCATTTATAGATTTTTATTTGTTTTTGTCTGTTTGCTCAGATGAAAATGTAACCTTAATGAGATGGGAGAATGAGCATCCCTGTTCTCTCCTCCATGTCTCCATACTTAATGCAGTGCTCAGCACACAAGAAATTTCTGTTAGAGGAACGACTGACAGTAGCATTTCCTATGCAGATTGAGCCAGGCCTTTTTATATGGGCTAACTCACTTTCCCTTGGTATCTCCTCCTTTACAGCACAACTTTCCTCCCTGCTTTTATAGTCCATGGGTAGTTTTTAACCTGATTTAGGGGGAGAGAAGGGGAGCTGAAGGAAGAGAGGGAGGTGAGACAGGTGGAATTTCTAATGAGAGCTATGGGCTTAACTCCAAGCTCAAACTGAATCTAAATCAACCTTTTTTCTCTTTACTTGACCTCATAGTTCATATTTAAGAAAGTGGCTAGCTCTTTGGGGAACCAGATGAGAAAGAGTTCTTCTGCCTAGAGTGACTCCTGATGGACCAGCTGACATCTAGGAGTGCACAGCATGCTGCCTCCTTCTGACTATTATAGCTAAAGAGGTCCTTCCACTGCTGTAGGGAAGTTCCTAGGTTGCATCAAGGAAAAAAACAGTGGAGACAAAAGTATAAGTATTGGATCAGAGGCAACAAGCCCGTTGACCTCTGATGATAAGCTGATGATACCCTGCCTCAAGCAGAAACCACTATCTGAGGTCTCCCCACACAACATCTTCTGAGCAAAGACCCTGGGATGCACAAGTTCAGATGAAAGGTCCATGCTCTCTCCAGTAGGTACTGAGTAGAACATCTCCCTGTACAGCTTAAATTTCAATTCACATCTTAATAGACTTTGAGCTGGATGAATATGCCCATCTTGCCTGGGCTTTGCTTTTAGTTCAGTCAAGAGAAGCAAGGAGACTGCCTCCAGGGTCTTTGGAGAAGTGAATACCAGCCTCTCTAAATACTCTTAATCTCCTTATTTCAATTTAGAACATTCTACCATTATGTCTCAGTTTCTCCAAGGATGCAAAATTCTTGGCTTAGAAGAATGGAAAATGCCCCACCTCTAGTTCTATCACATACATTTAGGGTCACTTGCCTTGACACACAGGGAATTCATTTCTTGAAATGCAGCTGAGTGCCACTAACCCTTCGTGTTAGGTGAAAGTGGGACCCTCTGCCCAGAGCTATAGAAGTTGTACTGAACCCTGCAGGATACAGCAGGGGAAAGGTGTGGGTCAATGTCTAAAGAGGCACAACCTCAAACCCTGTATACCCTCCCTGGGGCCTGTTAATATGACTCACTGACTCACCAAGGCAAGCTTAGGATGGGCCTGATTAGCTCAGTGTTCTGACTCATGCAATGATGTCAGGACAATCCCAGGACACATAATCAGGCACTCCAGAAAAAGAAAAATGGCCATCATTACCTTCAAACACCTTAAATCGATAAGGCAAAAATTAGGGCTGTCTTGCCTCCTTTTTCAGGACAGAAATTGTCATGGAAAACCCCAGGACTATAAAGAGCCTCCTTCTCTGAGCAAAAGCAAGTCCCACAGGACTTCAGGAGATAAACTCTGAGAAGTAAATGGGTAGGAAGTTTGGAATATTAAGAGGGGCTTAACCTCTTGCCCCATGCTGGCCAGGGCTTTCCAAGGAGCATAGGCTATCCATTAGCCTCCATCACAACATTTCATTTGAGGCTGCACTACAGAAAACTACCTGATTGGCAAAGAGTAAACTCACTTAATAGCCTCTCCCTGCCAGACATAGATTAAAAGTGATTTTTTTTGCCTAAATTACATTTTATTTTCTCACCAGCTGCTAACTCTCTGAGACAGATTGGGAGATAAATTATCACAGCAGTGAATGAATCTAATTTTTCAATATAATTCACGGTAATTCTATATTTTCCACACAAGATGGAAATAGCACTGGCTTTTTGCCAAGAGCCAAACTTTGGGGGGGGGCAGGGAAACACAATATCCCAGACTCCCAGATGTCTGTGAGCTTGAAAGTTATGGTCTGAGGAGCTGGTATAGATATATCCTATAGGTTTGGCCAAGGGAGGGAGTCAAGGGACAAGGAGAAGAATTAGAGTGAGGTGGGGAGAGAGAGAGAATGAAGCAAAAGTAGTTAGGGAAACAGCTTGTACTTAGATGCCTCCATCACTTCCTCCAGCTGATGACAGCCCAGATTACTCTCCCTTCACCCTCAATTTCCTGGCCCATCTTTTCCTTCTGAAAGAATGTTCTTCTCCTAGCTCTTCAGGGAAGAACATTTCTGCTCATTACTCAAGTTATGACTCAGACATTACCTCCCCAAGAGGACATTCCTAATAAGACCTTACAATATAAGTACTTTCTTTCTATCACCACAGTCACACGCACCCATTATATTTATTTAGTAGCAGTTCCCAATGTTTGCAATGATGGCTTCATTTTCATTTTCTTGATATATAACCCCCATAAAATTGGGAGATAGAATGTGTCAGTCTCCTGGTTCTATTCACTGTGGACCTACTACTGAGTGGGAGGCCTATAAGTGCATGCTGACTCAATAAAATAAATACGAATCAAAAAAGAAAGGAGAGGGGTTGAGTTTCTAGCCAACACTTCATCAGGTGCATAGACCTAACAAGGGAGGGACATGGGGGTGTTATGTAGCAATTTATTATTGTTAGTGTATTATTAATGGACAATTGGAGAGAGACTGGACAAAGCAACATTTGATAAGGAAACTTGGCTTGACTGTGAGCATGGTTGCACCTTCATGTCAGTGAATAATCTCTCTAGGTTCATTTTTCTTCTGCAGGGCCTTCTCCAGCCAATATTTCAGGAGAAATTTAGAATGGTGACTATTAGGAAGGTTGTTTACCAACAAGTCTTCCCCAGAGTCAGACAGAACACAGCTAGGGCCAGCCTGGTGCTACCCAATCTTCTTTCCTGTAACCCCTGGTGACCTGCAATACAGTCCTGTGGGCCTGTTTGGGAGGCTGTGTCCAGGCTTTGCGTCCAAATGAGCTTAAATAATTGAAGGAAACAGCATCTGCCATAGAGGAGGAATGTGGTCGTGCTGTTTGCTTTAAAGAGGCTGAGACCAGATCTGGCTTGGATCTGTAGGGAATATAAATTATGCAATTAATTCTCAGTAATTTACAAGTCATCATTTGCACAGAGCTCACGAGAAAGGGTTTGGAAACCATGTATTGAAGACGGTGGGCTCTGGGATTTTATCATTCTTCTCTCTACCTATAGAATACCAGCTCAGTAGGATTCAGCTTAAGTACTCTGCCTGCTGAGCCTTCCTTAAATGCCCTGCCCCCATAACAGCATTATCCAGTGTCCCAGGATTCTTTTCACCTGCATTTGGTCCTCACTTCCATTTTAATTTAAATATGAATTTGTTCCTCTTCTTCCAGATATTGAAAATTCACTGAGGGGTAAGACCAAACCTAAAATGCTTTGACTTCTTCCTTTGTCCTATGCAGCAGGGAGAAGCGACTACACTGTCTATTGAAGATGAGCTGCAGTTTTTGCTTTCTGGAATTCCATGGGAAAGAGGGAGCTTAGCCATTGTGTGCTCAATCATTATGAAAGTGAACATTACCCATTTTCTCATAAATGGTAACTACCTTCAGGTCCACTTTCCTCCTCACAGCTCCATGTCATGTTCTTTTGTCCCAGAGGCAGATTACATGACCACAGTCCAAAAAAAGTACCCTACACATCACACACTCAACTCAAGACTGACAAGCTAGCCTTCAGAAGCAAAGAGTTGTCTGAAGTTTGGAATGGGATTTCTTGACAAAGGCAGGAATTTTTCCAGGAGGTCTTGCTGCTCAGAAGAGTAAGCTTAGGGGGCTGGGCGGTGGCGCTGGAGGTAAGGTGCCTGCCTTGCCTTGTGCTAACCTAGGAATGACCTCGGTTCGATCCCCCGGTTCCCCATATGGTCCCCCGTGCCAGCCAGGAGCGACTTCTGAGCGAATAGCCAGGAGTAACCCCTGAGCGTCACCGGGTGTGGCCCAAAAACTAAAAAAAAAAAGAAAAAAAAAAGAAGAGTAAGCTTAGTCACTAACTACTATATAGTAGTTAACTACATAGTTGTCACAAACTACTATGATAATAGAACTGCTGAGGTCAGAGTGATAGTGTAGAAAATTAATAGAGGGCGGAAACTTCCAGAACCAATATTTTTTCAATTAATTCACTTACAATGTGAAAGATGGTAGTCTTTGATCATAAAGGAAATCAACCAGTTTCAATTGGATATGAGTGTATAAGATTCCTGACCCCAATTTCACTTTCCCCCATCATTCTGATCAAATACATTATAATTCACAGGCCATTGTATAATGAGATGCTGATGACACATGTATATGAGCAAACTGTAATTCCAACATACCTATATGGTCCCAGCTCTGTCCAGATAAACTCAATCCCTTCATGAATATTTTGTACCCTAAAAAATAATTACCCCTCCCCAAACCCAACAGGTGCTACTCTATTTTCGGAACACCTACATCCATATCTTGTGCTTGTGCTTTTACCTTAATGCATCCTTTGAGGAACTGGAGAGGTACTACAGGGATTAAGGTGCTTATCTTGTACACAGCTGATTCCATTTTGATCCTGGGCACTGAATATAGACCACTGAGCACAGAGCCAAAAGGCCTGACTAAACACACTAGGTGTGGCCCCAAAAATCCAACATGAGAAAATAAACAATCATATAAACTTTTTGCCTTCTATATATACTGCCTAGGGGCCTTACATATACCACTTGGGCCAAGTGGTAAGGCGTTTTGCCTTACCAGCATTAGCCTAGGACAGATCAAGATTTGATCCCCTGGCATCCCATATGGTTCCCCAAGCCAGGTGCGATTTCTGAGCGCATAGTCAGGAGTAACTCCTGAGCATCACCGGTGTGGCCCAAAAACAAAACAAACAAACAAATAAATAAATATTGAGTTACTCTCTAGTAGAGTAACTGCCGAGTCCGAGTCCTGAATTCTTTCTCCGAGGAAGACAAAAAATCCTGGTGACCAGATTAAGACTTCTTATTTCAGTTCTGGGCTTCCTCAGGCTCTGCATTGGCAATAATAATCTCCCAAACCAAGCAGATTAAGTGTAAGTCTAGTGACTGTCTATGTGAACTAGCAAGACAGTTGTCCTCACAGCAGAAACTCACAGACTGGGTTTCTCTTTACCTTCAGGCTCCCTAGACAAGACCTCCAACAACAGTGCCATATGGAAACTAAGACTAAAACCACAACACAGTGGGAAGCAGAACCTAGAAGGACATTTAGAAACAAAGCCCTGAAGACATCTGTAAGCTCTAAATCAAATCAAACATGAATATGATTTTTTATAACTCTGGATAATTTTAATTATATGAGTTGAATTATTTGTCACCTGCAAAAAGAAATCCTCCATTTCCTTAACCAGTTAAGTGGTCAAGGCCAGCAAAGGTGAACTGTGACAGGGCAGAATAAGTCCATCAAAATAGTCAAGGACATATATCGTCTCACTCAAAATCAAAGGATAGTCAATGAAACAATGAGATAATAGTATTTTTTTAGCAATCTTAACAAGATTAAGCACTTATGATAATACTCTGTGGTGAGTAGCTAGATAATGTTTTATAAGGGTGCTATAGTAAGGGTATTCATAACCAGCAGAAGAATACCTTGGAGGGTGATTAATAAATGAATATTAAAATATTTAAAAGCATAAAAGCCATTCATTTGCATCTAGGAAAATGTCATATAGAAATAAATACAAAATGTGAACTTTTCACTTACAGAATAAACACATATGGTAGGTATTTGTAAAAATTGAAAACTTGAAACAACCTAAATGATTAATACTAAGGGGTATATTATGTGAATGTTGATGTCTCCATAATAAAATATAAAAAGCTTATTAAAATTATGCTTTAGAATAGAATTTACTTTTATGCAAGAATGCAATGGAATTCCTGGTTAGCAAATAAAATATTTCATATATGTGAAAATACAAATTCATGTAATATATTGCATATATGTGACAAAAAGATAAACTACTGAAAAGAGCATCAATTTTAAATAAAAATGGTTTAAAAATTCGAGGTTTATATCGTCTTTTTCTTTTGTAATTTTTCCAACTGGCTCGACTTTCTGGATGTCTCTGTATTTGACTGCTATTCACTGATCCCATGACTATCAGTGTAGTTCAAGCTATCATCAGCTTTGAAGTGGATAATTGTAATAGCTCAAACTGGGGTCTCTGCATAGCCTGGTGCCCCAGTTTGCTCTTGGTACAGCAGTTGTGTGATCCTTTCAGTGTGGAGGAAAGATGAGTTTTCTCTCAGATCTTCTAGACTGACAAATGAATACATTTTATCAAACTGAGGACCGAGATTTAAAAAAAAAGGCAAAACAATATTTAATAGTAACACATATACATAATGTGTGTAGGAAAGAGACTCAGAAAAAATAGAGTAACTCAATAAAATGACTTAAATCACCTCCTTAAAACATTCAGCTAAAGACATAGGAGGAATGCTGGAGTGATAGTAAAGTTGGTAAGGTATTTGCATTGCATGCGGCCAACTTATGTTCAATTCCCAGCACCTCATATGGTCTCCCACATAAGTGATACCTGAGTGTAGAAATGGGAGCAACCCCTGAGCACTGCTGTGTTACACACACACATACACACACTCACACGCATGCACACACACACATACGCACACACTTTTATAAAAGATGGTTGGGGAGAGTAGAGATATTAGTCATGGAAGCTTACAAAAAGGGGCAGCATATACCAGGACATTTTAGACTTGGTCTCCCCCAAAATGTTCATAAGGCTTTTCCTACAATGTTGAGATAAACCTTTTTCAATACATCACACTCTGGCATACAAAGTTAAGTTAAATTCATAAAGTCCATATATAAAATTCTCTTTATGCTAAGAGTCTTAACTCAGGGAGGTCAATGTTGCTCCTATACACTTACAACAGCTTTATGAGGCCAAGTCGCATATCTTTCCTAGATCCTCAATGACTTTCTACTACATTTATTTTTAATTATAAATTACTTTGTTTAAAGACCATGCCTTACATAGTTGCTTGTAATATATTTATTTTTACCATTTCATCTTCCAACAATGATACCACCACCTATGTAAAATTCCCTCCACTACTGTCCCTGAATTTCCACCCATTACTAAGCCTTCCCCCTTGGCAAACATGAAATAATGTTTTATGTTGCTTCTTTACAGGTAAGTGGTAATGAAATTAGAAAAATATCTGCCACAGATGCAAGCAGGAGGGAGGGAACTGGTAATACTGATGGCAAGAAAGGTGCATTAGTGAAGGGCATTGCACATTTTATGACTTAGACTCAATCATGAACAACTTTTAGTTGCATCTTACATGATTCAATTAAATAATTATTTATAAAAAGTAAAACAAAAAGCAAACATGTGAAAAATTCTTGCAGTGTCATTGTTACTAAGCAATGTGTTGCTAGTGATCTTTTTGTTTATTAATTTTGTTTCTGAATAGTAGGTGGCTTTGAATACACATTGATATCTAAATTTGTGTATTCCAACTGGGATGACTGTTGAAAATTTTGGATTTGTCGTGCAGCTACTTAGGTGTCCATGCAGTCCAGGAATTACAAGCTCTGTGACTGATATTGCAGTATTTGGGCAGTATATTGCAGCTGCCAGGCCTTCTGGAAGTACGAAAAGACAGGGGAGAGTACCCGCACTCACTCTATCAAAGTCCTGGTAATATCAGTCTAAATACCAGGATACCTGGAATTTTGGTCTGTTTTGGTGTTTCTGCAGAGATCTGCGGTTACGTGGTGAAGCTGAGACATTGGCTAAGTGGTAATTGTGGGTGGTGGGTGCAGCTAGAGAGACTTCATCAGGCTGGGAATTTGGACCATCACTCCTACAAAGATTGCCTTTTTGCAGGAGTGAGCTCTTGTGTCTATGGTTTTTCAAGGCTTGGCTTACATCTCTTTCTAGAAGAGAGCGAGTCTATGCAGATATGAATGCAGACATGGTGTTGCTACATTTATAATAAAATATAAACAGCTGAGCTTTATTTTTTAATAAAGCCTCCTCTTAACTTTACTTCATTAAAAGCCCTCCCTTACATTTTCAGTTGCAAATAGCATGATTCCTACCCATTCTATCTTTTTATTCATAGCTAAAATTGTATTTTAAGTAAATGTTGATTGCATATTTCTGCTACTTCAACGGGATAGAGTCCAATAGAGCAGAGTGTGGCACCCAGTAGACATTGCAGTACTTTACTAAATAAACGAGTGAGAAATAATTTCATCTTTTAAAAGTTTGTTTTAATATTCATGCGTGCATAAAAGTTTAAATCATATAAACATTTAAAATCCAGTCTACTCATTTCTCTTTTCCACTGTGATATGGAAAAATCTTGGATGTTGCCATTCCCATTCTCATGAAGAGAAAAATAATATTGGAAGTCAAAATATTTTTAGATCTAATAGACTATCAAGGTCAGAGGGCAAATTGACATGCCACCCCCATCCCTGAGAAATCTGGAGCAGCTGAATATATAGGATCACAATTTCTTGGGATGAAAGCTGCTAGAGCTAAGGAAAGACTAGAAAACTTAAACAGTAATAGTTATACTCTTGGAGGCTTGGGGACATGTAATTTAACCAAACAGAGAGAAAAATGCCCAAAGGCCACAGTAAATTAAGAACTTGTTTTGAGTAGGAAGCTTGAGGGTAGGGGTTGAGGGATACTGAGACTTTGGTTGAAGGAGGCGGCATATGGATGGTGGGTATGAATATTTTATGTGTGAAACCTTGATCAAACCATGATCAGGTTTGATCCCCAGCACAACATGTGGTCCCTTTACAAACTTTTAACAGTTTGTAAAAGACGGTCCCCAAATAAAAATAATAATAAAATGAGATTACTCAAAATAAATAAATAACTTTAGGGAACCTAATTTAGAGGCCCCTGTAAAGTCACCAAATTCTCAATTTAAAGCTCTAGAAGACTTCCTTTCTTCTTTCAGGTAGAAGAGTAAATTTATTTTTTAAACTACGACCAGAGACACTTGTTTTTCACCTGCCCTCAAGAGAATCTGCTTTTACACACTTTGGGGAAAGAAAATCCTTTCAGTCATGTCTACCCTTCCCATCTCACCTAAGCAAGGGGAGCAGAGCTGAGGAGGATTTGAGAGCAGTGGAGTCCAAAGGCACATAGGACATAAAGAAATTGAGGGATTGTTTCTCTTCCCCCATACCTATCAGCACACCAATAGAATCACTGCATAAAAACAGAAAATAATGCCAAAAGAACTATAAATTACAAATCCCATCTAAAGGTTTCTAGGAAAACACAAAGACAGCACTAAAAACAAGCCCAAAACAGCATACTTAGCACTGTTTCAGACACTGCAACAGATAGAGCAAAAAGTAAGCACAGCTGAACTTTGGGCTAGATGTATATCATCCTGATACCAAATAGACTTAATTCACCCCAGTTCCTATTCCCTATACATCACATCCAATTTTCCATAAAAAGCTACAAGATATATTACGTGGTATTTTCAAAAGCAGTGAAGAGATAAAACAAACTAAAAAGAATAGCTAAATTCCAAAGACTCGGATAGGACAGAAATTTTAAAATAGAAACTGAAAATATAGTTAAGATAAGTGCTAAAAGCTTCTACAAAAAAGGTACAAGATATACAAATTAACAAAAGCTGTAGCAATAGTATAGTGTTCAGGGCATTTGCCTTGCTAGCAGTCTATCCAGGTTTGATCCCTAGCACAACCTGTGATCCCTTGAGCACTACTAGGAGTGATCTCTGAGTGCAGAACCAGGAGTAGAACCTGTGTACAGCAGGGTGTGCTTTAAAAACAAACAAGCAAAGAATATATAGATAATATAAACAGTGGTTATGATACTCTAAAAAAGTAACCCAAACCCAAAAAGTCCCACAGTAACAAAACTGGAATATATATTTGATAGGCTCATTATTCAACTAAATGTAACTGAAGAATGAATTGGTGAATTTCAAGAGAGGTCAATAGGAGGTCCCCAAACTAAGGAGCTGGAAAGACAGTACAGTGGGTAGAGTGCTTACCTTGCACATGGCCACAAAGGGTTCAATCTCCAGCACACACTAAGGAGCCCAATCCTTGCCAGGAGTGATTCCTGAGCACAGACTAGGTGTAAGCCCTGTGCACCACTTTGGGTGTGACCCAAAGACAAACATAAAAGTTCCAAAATTTAAATAGAAAAGAATAAAATATATTTAATAGAATAATAAAAGATGTGAGACAATTACAAAAACTGGTATGTATAAGAAATGGAAATAAGACTTAAAATAATTTTTATTTATAAGAAAAATAATAATAGTATATTTTTCTACTTTGATTATAAACACCAAGCCATAGATCCAGAATGGTCAGAGAATACCATATAATAAATGTTAAAACTGTGCATGTAGGTGCAACATTTAAAATGTAGAAACTAAAAGAGTGAAATCTTGAAATAAACTAGGAAACAGAGGGGAGAAATTGAAAATGACATATAAAACTCATACAAATATAATAAAGGATAAATTTCAAACTAGGGAGAATCATCAAGGAGAAAGCATTGACATTATTAATAATGAAGATGTTGATCCCCCAGAAAAGTACAACATCTGATGTGTAGATGCTTAACACAGAAGATAAAATAAAACAGTAAAGACTGATAGAAATGCAAGAAGAAGTAGACAAAGACACTATTACAGTTGGAGACTTCTATATATCTCTATCAGCAAGTGACATATCTTACTGACAGAAAAATCAGTGAAAAAAGTAGTTGAACTGAACAGGTTCATCAATCAACTGATTCTTATTGACATTCACAGAATATTTCATCAAACATGGAATACATATTTTTCTCAAGCTCAGATGGAGCATTCTAGGCCAAGATACACAATATTCTGGGTCATAAAACATATCAAACATTTGAAATATAACAAAAAATGGTCTATACAATAGAATTAAGATATCAATTAAAATATAAAGATGATCAGAAAATTACTAAGCAACACAAAATAACATATAGGTGAAAAATCTCACAAGAAACATTTAAAACATAAGCTAAGCTTGAGGCTGGAGTGGTGGCACAAGTGGTAGAGTGTTTACCTTGCATGCACTGACCTAGAATGGACCGCAGTTTGAGTCCCCCCAGGGTCCCATATGGTCCCCCACGCCAGGAGCAATTTCTGAGTGTATAGCCAGGAGTAACCCCTGAGCATCACCGACTGTGGCCCAAAAAACAGAAAACAAAACAAAAAAAGCTAAGCACATGAGCGAAAGGAAAGCTAAAACGTCATATCAATAGATCTAGAGATCTTTTTTTTTTTTTTTTTTTTGGTTTTTGGGCCACACCTGGTGACGCTCAGGGGTTACTCCTGGCTATTCGCTCAGAAGTCGCTCCTGGCAGGCACAGGGGACCATATGGGGAACCGGGGGATCGAACCGAGGTCCGTCCTAGGTTAGCCCAGGCACCTTACATCCAGCGCCACTGCCCGGTCCCCTAGAGATCTTTCAATAAAATTTAATATCCATTTATGATAGAACTCTTAAAATGTGAATAGAAGGAACATTCCTTGAAAAAGTTATATATAACAAACCTATAGAAAACATAATACTCAATAATTAATCACTGAAAGTATTGGATCAGAGAGATAGTACAGTGAATAAGGTGCTTCTCTTATATATTGACAATCCAGTTCAACCACTGACACCACATATGGTCCCCTGAACACTACTAGGAGAGAGCTTTGAGAACAGAATCAGGAGTTCACCCTGAGTACCTATGAGTGTAGCCCAAAAACAAATAAACCAAAAATAACCTGAAAACTTTTCTTCTAATCTTTTGGGTTATAAAGCACAAGAAAAGGATGTTCATTTACACCACACTTATTCAGCACAGTATGGGAAGTCTTAGACAGATAAATTAAACAATAAAAATAAATGAAAGACTCAAATGGGAAAAGAAGATGTAAAGCCATCAATAGTTGTGAATGACTTGATAATTTGTATAGAAAAGTCTTAAGACTCCACAAAATAAAGCTATTAAAAACAATAAGCCAATGCAATAACAGGCCAATGTAGTGACAGACTACAAAATCAATATTTAAAAATCTGTTGCCTTTTGTATACAGCAATGAACTAAAAAAGAAAGAAATCAAGAAAATTATCCCATCTGCAATTACATAAAAAAGAATTAAATGCCAATAAATAAACTTAACAAAATAGAGGACTTCTACATCAAATGCCCAAAACTTAAAGCAACCAAGTTGTACTTCTGAAGGTAAATCAATAAACCAACTGTTGTACATCTATACAATAAAATCTTATTTAGAGATAAGTAGAAATGACCTATCAAATCACATCATGATTTAGAGAAAACTAAATTATATATTTCTTTGTAAGCAAAAGTAACTTTGGAAAAATTGTAGACTGTATAGTTTCAAATATTCAAAATTCTGTAAAAAACAAAACTATAGAGATATTTTGAAAAAAAATCAGTGATTGCTCAAGGTTTGCATAAGAGAGATGGTAAGATGAATAAGCATAGCAAAAGAAATTACAAGAGCAAGTGAAAATATTCTGAATGATATTATAATGATGGATACCTGTAATTGCACATTTGTCAAAATCCTTATGCTGTATAACAGAGTGTATTACAATGTTAATTGTGGGCTTCAGTTAATAATAATATAGCAACATTGGAACACCAATTGTAACAAATAATCACCTGAGTATGAGATTCTTGTGAATTGTAGAGGGAATAAATGCAAACGTTATTATTTTTTTTAATTTTTATTGTGACCAAAGTGCATTACAAATCTTTCACAGAATTATTTATGGTACATTGTGACAATGAATGAGGACAATTCCACCACCAGTGTTGTCCTCCCTCCACCCCTGTTCCCAGCATGTATCCCATGTATCTCCTTCCTTTACCTCCCAGAATACTAGTGTATCTGGTCTCCACTTTACAGCTTGTTGTAGATTGGGTATCTATTCTGTTGTCGTTGGAGATAAAAAGGATAAGAAAAAGGGAAGAAAATTTGGTAGCAACAAAATAGCAAGAGAAAATAAAAGAAAGAAAGAGGGAAGGAAAAAATGCACCTAACAAAGAAAAAAAATTCCTAATAATAACCATAAGAGTGAAAAAAATGAAAAAAGTGGAAGTCAAAAAATAAATCAAAACAAAACAAGAAAAAGAAGGGGTGCTGGAGTGGCAGGGTTTGGAGTTGCCCCCACTTTTTTTTTGCATAGGCACAGTAAACATTGGGGAAGAAAAGGAATTCCTGAGGCCTAAGAGATTCAGGGTTTCTCCATCCTTAAATCATACCATCATGGGATCAACCACTGACTCCATATATACTCATTATTCCCTCCCAAGGGCTTTTTTGTAGTGCCAGGAAACTTTCCTCTCAGTTGTGGGTGACAAAATCAGGCCACTGTAGCTAGCGATCTTGGTATTTGCTCAGGTCATAGGACAGGGTCTAGGATAGAGTCTTTACGGTTCTAGAGGTTCTGTTCCCTCATTGTTGTTGTGCTCAGTCTTCTGTAACAAGTGCTCCCTGTTTTCGTTCAGTCCGTAAGCCGAAGCCTAGGATATTATGAATCCAAAGGTTCTGCTTAGTCTTTGTTGTCAAAGTTGGGCCTCTGTAATAAGAAATCTTATTTTTTTTGTTTTTGTTTTTGTTTTCTGTTTTTCTTTTTAAGATTCCTGGCTACAGTCTAGGCTAGGGTTTTCCTTATTGGTCCCAAGGTAAGTTCTGTCCAGTCCTGGGTGTCAAAGTCAGTTTTTT